>MUZC01001512.1:602106-631707 GCA_002072015.1 Radix auricularia
ATGTGGCAGTGTGCCCCGCATCTTACTATTTTTAGAACCATTGGTGTGCGTGCTCCTTGACCATGGCCATGGGGCAGCGTACAGCCAATGGGCAGTGACCCGTGACGGGGGGAAGGGGCCGTTAAGACTGTTTTGAACGAAAAGTTGCACGAGGAAGTGTAGTTGTTGCAGAGAGAGTGTGTGAGATAGTAGTCAGCGGTCAGTAGTCCGTAGTGAGGAGTTGCTAGAGGATTGTGAACTGTGTTTCATGCATCCTTAGAAAGAAGTCAAATAAAACATTATCATTATATACAACTATAGTCCTCGACTCGATTAATCGGTAAAAGTTTTTATCAAATAAAATTATTTTAATCAATAAAATACCGATTAAAATTAAAGAAAATGTGTTAGACATTTTTTTTTAATTTGTTCAAAAATAATTAATTATTAATGTCTAATAGGTTTATTACGTACAAACTTCTCCATTTAAAAAATGATTTTTAAAGTGTAAACTTTATAATAAGGTGTTTTTATAAGGAAAATTATATTAAAAAATTAAACATTGTTTTTACTAAATTAACAATAACAAAATTTAAATTCATTGACATTATTATGAACTACTTATATTTAAATATATCTCCTAAAACTATTATATTGCTTGTTTTTGTTACTTCACTAAACTTCACTTGAAATTTTCAGTTTAATGACGTCATGCATCTTATTTTTAGCTTTAATCAAAATTATCAATGAATTATTCGGTAATCTTTCAAATATTATCGATTAAATTTAAATTAATCGATATATATATATATGAACATTTATTACTCTCTAATGTCCTACAGTCACAATGAACACGGAGATATGAACTATTTATAAAAAAAATAAATATTATTTTTAGAAGGAAATTTGCAATAAAACCAACAAACAAAACAATTTTTTTTTTTAAAATGAAAGCACGTTTGATCGAAAACCTGCAATTTAGGAAAATTCATTTAGTTGGTAATTGTATAATGCGGTCTTTTGGTTTAAAAAAGTTTATTGATGTTCGTGTTTGTTGAAGAAATGATTTCACATAACAACCCCCCCCCCCTGAGAATTGAGCCCAGTGTAAGTGTGGCTCTACATTTAGTACAATTAGATTAGTTCATCGCTGGCGCATTAGATCAAGTACAAGGGAATTGCTAATGAAATGAGAGTACGTAATAAAACATTTCAAAAATGAACTCAATCCAATGCAATAACCAGGCAACATTTTCTGGAAATCCAATAGACATTTGACAGGGTTGTCGGAGTCAATCAAGGACTGATAGAATGACATGTTCATTGGCATTGGAATGACAATGTAACCCTAACAATAAGGCAATGTATCCTGAATATCTTATCAAGTCCTTATCCCTATCCCATTGTAACCCTAACAATAAGACAATGTATCCTGGATATCTCATACCGTCCTTATCCCTATCCCATCGTAACCCTAAAAATAAGACAATGTATCCTGGATATCTCATGCCGTCCTTATCCCTATCCCCCTCTGTAACCCTAACAATAAGACAACGCCAGGAACAAACACTTGCAGCATATTCAAACCTGCCAGCAAGGGCGACCACCCTGATTACCGGCCCGGCCCATGTAATATTCAGGGTTTAGCTAATGAAACGTTGCACAGACTAAATAGCCGGAAATGTCGAACGTGGAACACGAGAAGGGACGGGCAAAAAACTGGCGAGTGGCAGTAGACGGACGAGGATGTTAGGAGGGCTGTAGGCAAGCAGACATAATGGCGAGTGGTGGGATAAACAAGGATAGACATGGGAGCTCATCAAATGACACGTCGGTTGGATTACTCATCCCCTTAGCATTTTATGTGGACACATGATAGGTGGTCTGCCCTTGTCAGCTCACTGGTGATGCAAATCAAGGTGGTCTGCCCTTGTCAGCTCACGATTGATGCAAATCAAGGTGGTCTGCCCTTGTCAGCTCACGGTTGATGCACATCAAGGTGGTCTGCCCTTGTCAGCTCACGGTTGATGCAAATCATGGTGGTCTGCCCTTGTCAGCTCACGATTGATGCAAATCAAGGTGGTCTGCCCTTGTTAGCTCACGATTGATGCAAATCAAGGTGGTCTGCCCTTGTTAGCTCACGATTGATGCACATCAAGGTGGTCTTCCCTTGTCAGCTCACGGTTGATGCACATCAAGGTGGTCTGCCCTTGTCAGCTCACGGTTGATGCAAATCATGGTGGTCTGCCCTTGTCAGCTCACGGTTGATGCACATCAAGGTGGCTAGTTTTTTGTTTGTTTTTTTTTGTTTGTTTTTTTGTTTGTTGTAGTTGTTGATTTAGGAGAAAAATGTGTTGACATGTTAAAATGCTACTGCTACAATTATAAGAAACTGCTACAATTATAAGAAACTGCTACAATTATAAGCTACAATTATAAGAAACTGCTACAATTATAAGAAACTGCTACAATTATAAGAAACTGCTACAATTATAAGAAACTGCTACAATTATATGACAATCTGTTGAAGTAACTGCTCATGGCATTGCTACAGTGTATCCAAGACGTGGGAGAGCAGAAATCATGTCAGTAGGTCAAGAGAGAGCAGGGCTGAATGTGAATGTCAGGAGCAGCCTGGTGAGTGAGAACTTCCGGGAATTGATGATTGTCTCAGTTTTATGCTGCCACTGTGGGTGTGGGGGGGGGGGTGCTAAGAAAGAAGTGTTTTGGGCGTCTACTAAAGTGTCAGAGCGGTAAATAACGGGCATAACAGTGTTTCAGAAGAAAATAAGTGGGGGTGGGGCCTGGTTGATGGGTTGGAGAGGTTTAACTCTGTCACAACTATTTGACTCTATTGTGACTTCAATTTGACTATTGTCACTTCTATTTGACACTGTCAGAACTATTTGACTCTATTGCCACTTCTATTTGACACTGTCACAACTATTTGACTATTGTCACTTCTATTTGACACTGTCACAACTATTTGACTATTGTCACTTCTATTTGACTCTATTGTCACTTCTATTTGACTCTATTGTCACTTCTATTTGACTCTATTGTCACTTCTATTTGACACTGTCACAACTATTTGCTCTATTGTCACTTCTATTTGACACTGTCACAACTATTTGACTCTATGGTCACTTCTATTTGACACTGTCGAAACTATTTGACTCTATTGTCACTTCTATTTGACTCTATTGTCACTTCTATTTGACTCTATTGTCACTTCTATTTGACTCTATTGTCACTTCTATTTGACACTGTCACAACTATTTGACTCTATTGTCACTTCTATTTGACACTGTCACAACTATTTGACTCTATTGTCACTTCTATATGACACTGTCACAACTATTTCAATCAATTGACACAAAAACGTGACCAGAATAACATCAATGTGTGTATCTGGGAGAAACTTGACAAAATTCCTGCCAACATGTCATCATATGTCATCATATTCACCAGACAGTTGTACCAGGGCTGTCAAGCTATAGGCACGTCACAATGCAATTGTACCATGGCTGTCAACATGTCATCACATGTCATCATATTCACCAGACAGTTGTACCAGGGCTGTCAAGCTATAGGCACGTCACAATACAGTTGTACCGTGGCTGTCAACATGTCATCACATGTCATCATATTCACCAGACAGTTGTACCAGGGCTGTCAAGCTATAGGCACGTCACAATACAGTTGTACCATGGCTGTCAACATGTCATCACATGTCATCATATTCACCAGACAGTTGTACCAGGGCTTTCCACCTATAGCAGTGTTTCTCAAACTATTTTGGGTAACGACACACAAAGAACATTCGAGAATTTCCCAACACACAAAAATAATTTCAACTTATTTTATTAAAAGGATAACATTTTTCCATATTACTGTGATGTATATTGCTGTGATGTATATTACTGTGATGTATATTACTGTGATATATCAGTGTGATGGATTTTCATGCTTAAGAGAACACATCATATTCCACCGGGGCTCCAAAAAATGACAAGCAAACACGCAACTCATCATTAACTGTAAGGGGTCTCTCTCGTTTCTTGGACTTAATTTCAGATAATGCAGAAAGCCAAATTCACAGAACCAAGAAGATGAAAATGGCAACTGCTTTGAAACTGAATAAAGGATAGACTTTCATGATTGAAAGCCAGAAATCTTCTAAAGTCGTGTTGGTAAACGTTGTTTGATAAAAATTTGTTATGTCGCAATTCGATCAGCTGCTCCTCCCCTTCCGCCGTCAAAGTGACTTCTTCGCTGACTGCAAACGGATTGATCACCTCGATGTCCAGTGATGCCAATTTCAAGCCAACTTACACCGCTAGAAAGAATGAAAAAAGAAAATGGCGTACACAGATCCCAACCGAATCTAACGTCGAGCCCCACGCGAAACACACGTCATTACTGATTAGATGTTGATTTATTTAACAAAAATTTTGTTTCGCTTTATTTTTAAAATTTCATAATAACTTCAGAGCTCAGAACCCGATCAATTATAAATATTTTTACTAAATTTCGCGAAACACCAGGAAATCTCTCACGACGCACTAATGTGTCGCGTCACATATATTGAGAAAGACTCAACTACAGCCATGTCCCATTGCTAAACTGGTCAGTTCGACTTTGCTTCGATCCCTGTACAATGGGGAATATTTGAATCATCAACGCCATTATTTTGATTTTTATTTCTGTTCCCCCACCACCTCATTTTTTGCTGCTGTTCACGGTGATTTCTATGAGTTCCCCTTGTTGCATTCTCTCCCTTGTATGTCTTCCCGCTATTGTGGCCAGATTGCAGTGAGAAGTTCGTGTTGGAAAGGTTTCAGAAATCGTTGTCGTTAAAACAACACTTAGCATCCTAACTGGCGGTAACATTCGAGACAACTAATCAAGACCTTTTATCGCGTCCTCTCTGGAATGTTCTCTGGTTAATTAACAATGAAAAACACAAACAATGAAGATGGGTTGTTTGTGATAAAATGTTGCGCAATCTTTGAAATACGTGATTGTGAATGTGTACGTGTATGTGTACGAGTACGTGTATGTGTACATGTATGTGTATGTGTACGTGCATGTATATGTGAACGTTTACGTGTATGTATATGTGTACCTGTATGTGTACCTGAATATGTATGTGGACGTGTATGTGTGTATGTGGTCATGGAAATGATAGCGCCTCATTGAACAGGCTAAATTTGTGAAAACAAGTCAAAAACTAAAAATTCATTTGTGATAGAATGTATTTTTAGGAGAAAAAGTCTATGTGTAAAATTTCAGCTCGATAGCATCACGAGAAGTGGGTCATTTAAAAAAAAAAAACTTTTGTCCCGCGAACAGGACCAAACACGAGAGAGAGACGAGACGGTGACGTTATTATACTATAAGAGATTTACAAATAGAAATGCGCAGCTGCTTAGTGTTTATGTAGTGCTATGCACCAGAATGCACTGGAAAGAAAAATGTCGTAGTAACATTTAGAACAGGAAATAAACTTAGTTCTTTAAGGTTTCAAAGGTAATGCACATGAAATCTCCAACCTCTACCTTAAAAAGATATCTAGAAAACTAACCGCGTGCATGTCTTATATATTGCAGTATATAGGACTTGTCCTTTCTAAACCGGAAAACGTCATATATCATTGAGTCGTGTTCTGGTTTTAGATTATATTTTAGCGGAACAATGTTTTGAAGCATAAATAAAATAGATTACTATGTTCTCAAAATTGTTAGACCATTAAAATTCCGAAACAGCTTGTTCTGTTTCAAGTCCAATAAGATGTCTTAAATCAAGAAAAATTTAACAAACAGCTGATAGAAATGTCACAAGCGTCCTAATAATTATATATGGATCGATTGCTCCAAGATTCATAAAATTACTGTTACACAATGAATAATCACACTTCTAGCAAAAAACAAACTTTAATGGCGTCCCTCCTTGCCACCACAAAACGTCTACCCCAAAAAACTCTCTAAACTTTTACACATATTCTAATGACGTCATTAAAACAATTACTTTTGCACGCTTTCGCACCACTAACCAATAACTTGAATAACGCAAAAGCGACCACCAAACACACCAACGTGCGCAACTCACAACAGGTTACAAGGACAAATTGGTTTTCCGTGACAAAGATACTTCCTTCTCAGTATAGATCTACCAACATTTAGATATTGACTCGTTTATTTTCTTAAATTTATATTAAATTCTCCCCCCCCCCCCCAAAAAAAAAGATCCCAATATTTCTATTAATAAATTTAATAGATTACCGCCAGGTTAGGACAAGGCCTACATAATACAATGTAAAACATATCAACGCTGACAACTCTCCCTCTAAGCGACAAATCAGCAGTTGTCCATAAATACTTGATGCAGGCTCACACCGATCTGGCGCCCTCACTCTCGTGCACGACTGGCGCCCTCGCTCTCTTACACGACTGGCGCCCTCACTCTCGTGCACGACTGGCGCCCGCACCCTCAAACGATCAAATCTAGCCGCTTGAACATTCGATCCCCTCCCCTGGACCAACTTTAGCTCCAACTTGACCGTTGAACATATGCTGACCAAGGGACCGGAATGTCAATGCATTCACAGCGACGGTAGTCCGTTAAGGGGGGTGGGGGTGGGGCGGCAGGACTACAGAGGTCTGCGCAGAGAGATCGTTTGACATTCAGGAACAACACGAGACATGGACACTTGACATTTCTGGATATAGACAATCAGACAGCAAACTATGAGCTGGCATGTTGGAATACCAAACTATGAGCTGGCATGTTGGAATACCAAACTATGAGCTGGCATGTTGGAATACCAAACTATGAGCTGGTATGTTGGAATACCAAACTATGAGCTGGCATGTTGGAATACCAAACTATGATCTGGCATGTTGGAATACCAAACTATGAGCTGGCATGTTGGAATACCAAACTAGACAGGATTTATAGCGCCGTGTACGTCATTGACTCGGGGAACTGAGCAGTCAGGTAGAGCTGGTAGGACAATCAAGTAGAACTGGGTAGGACAGTCAAGTAGAGCTGAGTAGGACAGTCAAGTAGAACAGAGTAGGACAGTCAAGTAGAACTGGGTAGGACAGTCTAGTAGAGCTGAATAGGACAGTCAAGTAGAACTGGGAAGGACAGTCAAGTAGAACTGGGTAGGACAGTCGAGTAGAACTGTGTAAGACCGTCAAGTTGAACTGGGTAGGACAGTCAAGTAGAACTGGCTAGGACAGTCGAGTAGAACTGGGTAGGACCGTCAAGTTGAACTGGGTAGGACATTCAAGTAGAACTGGGAAGGAAAGTCAAGTAGAACTGGGTAGGACAGTCAAGTATAATGTCCCTATGATTAATGACAGTAAACACCAATGTCCCTATGATTAATGACTGTCAACATCAAATGTCCCTATGATTAATGACTGTCAACATCAAATGTCCCTATGATTAATGACTGTACACATCATATGTCCCTATGATGAATGACTATAAACACCAAATGTCCCGATGATTAAGGACTTTAGACATCTATATATCATTAAGGCTCAGGTTTCTCCAGAAGCTCCTCTCATCTGGCTCCCAACAAACACGTGACCTCAATCATGACGGGGGACAAGCTGACGTCACGACACGAGATGCCATCGAATATTTGAAGACGATCCCGTGATAGGAACATAAAACCTCTCATTTCTAGGATTAATTGGACAGCCATCGCGTATCATAAAATAAATACAACAGTGGGTAGCACGCACTTCATTTAGATGTCTTGGGTACAGTCTTGTTACGGCGCTTCTGGTTCTGTCTTCTATTTGACTTGTGTCTTTGGACGGCTGACTGGCTTTTGGGCAATGTTTTGGACGTGTGTCTTTGGACGGCTGACTGGCTTTTGGGCAATGTTTTGGACGTGTGTCTTTGATGGACGGCTGACTGGATTTTGGGCCATGTTTCTGACGTGTGTCTTTGATGGACGGCTGACTGGCTTTTGGGCCATGTTTTGGACGTGTGTCTTTGATGGACGGCTGGCTGGTGATTGGGCCATGTTTTGGACGTGTGTCTTTGATGGACGGCTGACTGGATTTTGGGCCATGTTTTGGACGTGTGTCTTTGATGGACGGCTGACTAGATTTTGGGCCATGTTTTGGACGTGTGTCTTTGATGGACGGCTGACTGGATTTTGGGCAATGGTTTGGTCTTGTGTCTTTGATGGACGGCTGACTGGCTTTTGGGGTGTTGTTTGGTTTTGTGTCTTTGATGGACGGCTGACTGGCTTTTGGGGTGTGGTTTGGTTTTGTGTCTTTGATGGACGGCTGACTGGTTTTTGGGGCATGTTTTGGACGTGTGTCTTTGATGGACGGCTGACTGGATTTTGAGCGTGGTTTTTATTCAGTTAAAAATATAGAAAAAATTAATGATAAGATTATAAATGTGTTTTTTTCTGTTAATATAATTAAAAGCTGGTATTATAAGGTTGGTTACTTCCAGGACCGGAAATGGTCAAGTTTCAGTCAATAATGCTAATAAATTTAGATAACATTTTCAACAAACAATAATTTTCCGCATAAATATAAGAGTGACAAAACATGTTACAATAATGTAAATTTTTTAAAAACCCGTAAAAAAACAAGTGTTTCACTTTCACAATAAATCCTTTATATACGAGACATAACTATAAGGATGTTCATTATAACACGCAGGGCAAAACAATTCGAAAATGAAAAATTCTTGATATGTCTCGTTAAATGTGTTTAATATAATGCGCACCGATCGTGAATATGTTTTTAAAAAGTACTGTCAATGTGACGCGCACCTTATTGCGCGACTTGAAAGGTTGTTGAACATATAACGCACCACAACATTCTATCTCAAAAAATTAACATGATATAAAGAGATGAATAAAATACTTCAAAAATTAAATAATTTAATTACTGTCCATTCGATCGATTTGAAATTTCAATACATCATTTTTATCATTGGCATGAGTCTGCCTGCAAAATTTCAGCTCGTTAGCTTACGAGAAAGTGGGTTAAAAATCGATCCAAAGTTTTTTCGGCAAGGTCGCAGGATCGGTCGGTCGCCCGTCTCAGACACCACAAGTTAATATGAAGGATTTAAAACGTTTTTATTTTTCGAGTCTTCTAAGCTAATCACGTGACATTAATGATTATAAATGTATTGAGAGAAGTCCTCACAGAATACTTTTATAGTTGAACAATACGTTCATGAAATTTGTCCTCCTAAATTAACCCATCTACCACCCATGATTAGTATATTTATAGATTCCCTCCATGAAATGACAGGGGGTATTGGCCTAGTATGACACTGGTGGTTTACCAGAATATCATAAGAATCCCCGAGACACTGACTCCCCAGAAATGAAATTAATGACGCTCCTTTCGACACCCCCCCACATTCCTTAAAATCCGACACCTTATTGTACCTAGAGATAAAACAAACTTTACTCAAGCTCTTGTCGATACTTTTACAGGCAGTCACTCATCAAGTATGGCAAATACAAAACTGGTTTGTGATCGATGTCCCACGAATCATTGCTAGACATGGTGGCCCCCTTGTGCCACAAAACCACCAACGCAATCACCACCACCATCATCACCACCACCACCATCATCACCACCACATTATCCCCAGCAGTCGTCAAGGTGTAGTAAAACTAATAACTTTATGTTTACATACACGATGTCACACCAGTCACGTGACTTCAGGAGTCACTAGTAGGGTGCCATCAAAAGGTGAAATATCTTATAATGATTGTTGCTTCTTTGAAATGTCCTCAGATGTATTTATTTTACTTCTGTCTTTAAAATTGTCGGGATAATGCCAGTGAGTAGATCTAGTCGTGATTCTTTGGTCACAGAATGTATAACATGTCAGATTATTGCTAAGTTTGTCTTTTACATACGGTCACACAGTCACACGGTCACACAGTCACACGGTCACACAGTCACACGGTCACACAGTCACACGGTCACACGATCACACAGTCACGCGGTCACACAGTCACACGGTCACGCGGTCACACGGTCACGCGGTCACATAGTCACACAGTCACACGGTCACGCGGTCACACGGTCACACAGTCACACGATCACACAGTCACGCGGTCACACAGTCACACGGTCACGCGGTCACACGGTCACGCGGTCACATAGTCACACAGTCACACGGTCACAGTCACACGGTCACACTGTCACACGGTCACAGTCACACGGTCACACAGTCACACTGTCACACGGTCACAGTCACACGGTCACACTGTCACACAGTCACACGGTCACACGGTCACAGTGTCAAGCGGCCACACAGTCCTAATTCTAGCTAGATTGCCTCTGTCTAGGTAGATTGCCTCTGGTTCTAGCTAGATTGCCTCTGGTTCTAGCTAGATTGCCTCTGGTTCTAGGTAGATTGCCTCTGGTTCTAGGTAGATTGCCTCTGGTTTTAGTCTTATTTCCGTTGGTTCTATAAGGTAGACTGCCTCTGGTTCTAGCCTTATAGCCTCTGGTTCTAGGTAGATTGCCTCTGGTTCTAGGTAGAATGCCTCTGGTTCTAGCTAGATTGCCTCTGGTTCTAGCCTTATAGCCTCTGGTTCTAGGTAGATTGCCTCTAGTTCTAGGTAGAATGCCTCTGGTTCTAGCATTATTTCCGCTGGTTCTAGCCAGATTTCCTCTGCTTTCTGACAAACGTAATGGCAGTAAAACAACACTCCAAACTAGCCAGAAAATGTCACGGACGATAGTTGGCAAATATTCCAATCAATGAACAAAGGCTTTCTTTCAGGGAATAATGTTAAGTATGTGTGTTGTTAATGTAGGATAAAATAAACACACTCAGCGGGCGTTGTTGAAAACACTTGAGGTAAACAGGGAGACGAAAAGTCTTAAGGTTCCAATCTTAACGCGATTTCCAGAAGAAGGGGAAACACCAGAGGAAAAGATGTTTCTTTGTAGAACTGTAAGGCAGGTCAGTTTTCCCGTGAACAAAAGCAAGGCCGTGTGTTTATCAGCAGAAAGAACAACAGGGTGAGTAAGTCATAAACCCCATGTTGTGCTGGAGGGGAACTTCAAAAGTTGGAGCGGAACAATATTTTGTTGACAGTGAGAGAGTGGGATCTCAAAGAAAATGGACCAATGCCAGATCAAAGACGGGATATGATAGGATAATGGCTGGACGAAAGTAGATCAAAGATTGGGTATTATAGGATAACTAGATGCGGCTCAGCGGCGTAGCATACGCCGCAGACTTGCTCATAAATAGTGTAAAGAAATTAACGGAGGGGTGGGGAGAGAGAACTGACAAAAACTACATCACGAAGACATCAGAACACCGCGAATGAACAACCGTTTATGCGAAAAGAAAGAGGGAAATGAACGAGGGCACAAACACAAACATTTTTAATAATTAAAAAAGTAATGTCTTAAATGGGGCTTGAACATACAACCTTCCGCGTGTTAGGCGAATGTAATAACCACTACACTACTAAATATATGCTATTCCGTTGTTCTGAAAGAACAAAGTAATTGACCTCAATTGAACGCATCGTTGGTTCTCGATGACCCCCACCCTGTGCACTACCTTTTCTTGACAGCTGATTGGTCGATGGGGTTAGACAGCTTGCTTGGTGTCCGGCCTGGTTGGACCATGAGGAGAATTATATACATATATAGAAGATAGATAGATGGCTGGACGAAAGTAAATTAAAGATGGGGTCTTATAGGATAATGGCTGGACGAAAGTAGATCAGACATTACTTTTTAGGACAATGGCTTTGAAAATAGCATAAAGATATGAGTTATAGGGTATAATAATAATAATAATAATAATAAATAATAATAATAATGATGATAATGATAATGATAATGATAATAATAATAATAATAATAATAATAATAATAGTACTAATGCTGTCCGAGATCTACAAAACACGGATTCGTTGAAGGTTGATGTGTTTATATCAGACAAGCCGGAAAAAGCGTTGGTGGTCAAAGTTATTGTTATTACTCTAAAATGGTCTCTTTGATGACCTCTGATGCAAGTGTCCTGGACATATCAATGACGTCATGTATATGCCCCCCCCCCCAGGAACGGTGCCGAAGATACATGATGTGGTGTTGGATGTCCCAGTGTTATCTAGCACCATCTTTAGCACCATCTTTAGCTCTAGACAAGAAGAGACGATGTTAGCCAGGGATCAACTGTATCAACTTTTTCTGTCCCCTGAAAGACCCAGTGGCCGGCAGCTCCAGTCTAGTGAGGAAATGAAGACGGGCAGCCTGTTTGGTCAAACAACAAGACCACTTCAAATTGGACATGCCAGATACAACACGTCTATCTCACCAGATGACTCGCTGTCTCGCTGACTCTCGTTGACTCTCACTGAATCTCCCTAACAATATTTTCTTTGTCCAGCATCTCCGCCTCCTCCCCCCCCCGGCCACCAGTTAATGTGACCAAAGTATTAGCTAGAAGCTCAACTACATCTCTTGTTATTGTCACACAGTAGAGGGCTGGGCCATGACAGTTATACTTGGAGACAAAAACATCAAATTAGACAACTCAAAGAAATAAGACCATCAAGTTAGACAACTCAAAGTTATGAGACCATCAAGTTAGGCAACTCAAAGTTATAAGACCACCAAGTTAGACTACTCAAATTTATAAGACCATCAAGTTAGGCAACTCAAAGAAATAAGACCATCAAGTTAGACAACTCAAAGAAATAAGACCATCAAGTTAAGCAACTCAAAGAAATAAGACCATCAAGTTAGACAACTCAAAGAAATAAGACCATCAAGTTAGACAACTCAAAGAAATAAGACCATCAAGTTAGACAACTCAAAGAAATATCCGACCATCATAAACAAGCATGTTATTTTGATGAGGTTGGGGGGTGGGAGGGGTGGGGAGAATTTCAAAGATTGAAGATATTTTTTTTTTCTTTCATTTTCTGAAATGTTCGTTTAACCAAGCCAGGAGATTGGCTGTTATGCAAATGAAACCAACCCTCCCTCCCCCTTTTCTGGTGCTGTCCCAGGTTAAAATTGGCGCGCATTGTAAGCATTGGCCTAACATCGTCAGACATACCACAGAGAAAATATTTCCAACATAGCGCGAGCTGTAATGGCTGATTGTGCATTGTTACACAGTTTTCGATATGGTCGAGTGGACATTGTTAGACAGTATTCGTTATGGTCGAATGGACATTGTTAGTTGTGTTTATGGTCGAGTGGACATTGTTAGACAGTATTCGTTATGGTCGAATGGACATCGTTAGTTGTGTTTATGGTCGAGTGGACATTGTTAGACAGTATTCGTTATGGTCGAATGGACATTGTTAGACAGTTGTGTTTATGGTCGAGTGGACATTGTTAGACAGTTGTGTTCATGGTCGAGTGGACATTGTTAGACAGGTGTGTTTATGGTCGAGTGGACATTGTTAGACAGGTGTGTTTATGGTCGAGTGGACATTGTTAGACGGTTGTGTTCATGGTCGAGTGGACATTGTTAGAGAGTTGTGTTTATGGTCGAGTGGACATTGTTAGACAGTTGTGTTTATGGTCGAGTGGACATTGTTAAACAGTTCCGATATGTTCGACTTAAAATTTTTATTACCAAAGACCAAAGACAGGACTACACTATTGTTATATTATGTTTCATACACATCTCTGAATGGATTTTGCGCATACAAAATCCTGAAAACATTTTTATACTAATTTTGTTTGTTTGTCAAGTACATCCACACACCTTACCTATAACTTGATTTGGTAAACATGTACCTTGTCGACCGTGATGTCATTATCGGCGGCCATCTTGTTGCTATGGCACGTGACTTTTTAAAAAGGCATAGAATAATATAGTTCTGCATTGTTATATTTTTAGAATATATGAAGGGAGGGAGGGTTCTCCCCTCAACCCCTCCCCTGTTATTTTTCATTAATTTTTAATTAAATTCACTAGTTTCCCCCGCCAGGGGAGGTATTAAATCAATAAGAAAACAAACATGATTCAGAGGAAGGAATTCTCGTTCCAAGCAACCGGTAGCGTTGTGACGTCACGGTCGAGCTTCTTCACTTCAGCCCTTGATTTGTTTGTTTGTTTGTTTGTCAAGTTCATCCACACACCTTGCCTTACCTATAACTGGCTGTGGTATCCAGACGACAACAAACAGGAAGCAGCAAGGTGGCACTCGTGCTACCAATCTTTCAGTCGACAACCCACCCCCCCCCCNCACGCTGACCCCCTTCCCCCTCCCCCGTTCAACTCTAACAAATTGCTTTGCTAGCGGAGCTAATTCTTTTCAATCTGCACCTGTTCAAAGTGGATATTTTTATGCCGCCATTAATTTGTACCCCGCTGAGCGGACCGGCCTGTCCAGATTTATGATCGTGGCTGCTGCCATCAAGTGGTGAGGAGGCCAGGAAGGCGTGCTTCTTGGAGGGACTTCTCTTTCAATGGCCCGGTAAATAAACCCTAGGTCAAAGGCGTTAACTTTTATGCTGATGAAGGGGGGTCCGCTTGGTGGGTGAGAAATTGGGGAGAGGGGAAAGGGATTGGGGAGAGGGGAAAGGGATGACTGAGAGATTTTAAAGCCAACACCCTTCAAATAAAAACTAAAATGCTACCTCATCCTGGTGAGACCTATACTAGAATATGCATCTTCTGTATTGGACCCAATGGTACCCATCCACCAAAGAAAATATTGATAAACTAGAACAAATTTAAAAAAGAGCGGCCAGATTCATTACTGGAGAATATTCAAACTGACAAGAATAACACAATTAGTTAAATCATTAAAACTTGAAACACTAGAGGATAGAAGAACAAAGAGTAAATTAATTATTATACAAAAAGCTATTAATTCTAATTTAGAAATACAAAACAAAGATAACTTAATAAAACCCTCAGACATAAAGATAAAAACCCCTTTCTTATTCCTTATGCAAGAACTAAGGCATACAAGTTTTCTTTCTTCCCGTCCGGTATTCGGGCGTGGAGTGAGCTACCCGAAGGAACCAGGAAAGCCAACACTATATATCATCATTTAAAACTCTAATGAGAATACAGAACTAAACACATACCATAGATCTACGTAGGACGCAATAATATTCGGTATAGAAGGAGCTTCTGTAACATAAAATAAGATAAGATAAGACTGAGCGAGTCCATCACCCCCATTATGTATATTGATTTTATTTCTCTATTTCTTTGAAGTGCCTATTAAGTAAAAGTCAATGCTAGTTATAAAATCTTTGTAGCCGTCTGCTAGAGATAATCTCAGCAGTCGGCGTTCGATGACCGTCACGGGTTACTACAGGTTGACGCGGAGTGACTGACCACATAACAACCGTGTTTACAGCCCGGGGCGGTCAGTCACGTGACGAGCAGGGACACCACCGGTGGGGATTTAAACACTGCCCCTAGTCTGTAGGACTGTTGAGATTGAGTGAGTGAGAGCAAAGACGGCCGGAGACTTGTTGATTTATGCTGTGGATTGCTACTATAAACCTGTTGCACACCCACACAGCGCCGCACCATGAGCGTCGCACCGAAATGCACTAGGTTTGGAAAAAAAAAAGAAAGGAAGTTTAGAGATAGAGAGTGACCGTTTGGTGTGCTAGAGAAAGAAGTTAACGTGGTATTTCATTGCTGTTAAAGTTAAATACAAACTGTTTAAGTCCCAAATCTTGAGTTGTGAACCTACATGTATCAACTTAGCCACCACCAATAATAGGTATTGTGTCAATAATAGGCAGGTATTGTTTCAAAATAGGTAATTTGTCAATAAAAGGTATTTTGTCAATAATAGTCAATAATAGGCAGGTATTGTTTCAAAATAGGTAATTTGTCAATAAAAGGTATTTTGTCAATAATAGGTATTGAGTCAATAATAGGCAGGTATTGTTTCAAAATAGGTAATTTGTCAATAAAAGGTATTTTGTCAATAATAGGTATTGTGTCAATAATAGGTAATTTGTCAATTTGTCAATAATAGGTATTGTGTCATTAATAAATATTGAGACAATAATCGGCATTGTGTCAATAATAAATATTGTGTCAAAAATCAATATAGTGTCAATAATAGGTATTGTGTCAATAAGTTTATTCCGAACCTGCAGCGTCTGTAATACCTTGTAAATTTACAAATGGGATATAACTCTATCCAGTCATATCTGCTATAAATAAAGTGTGTTTACAATCACGTTTTTCTTACATTCCCAACTATTGTCCATTATTTGTTTGTAAACAAAGAAATGGCCACGCCTACTCTAAAATCACCAGATTTTTCTAGCCAGCATAAACTAGTTTACAAGCTCGAGAATTTTTATTGCCAATTATTGATGTAGAAATATTACAAAACGCAGTGGTCGAGTGGTAGCGCGCTCGACTGGCTTATCGATGGTAACGAGTTCGAATCCACGCGAAGGCGAGGATTTTTTTCCAGGGTCCTGAGGAGTCCCCGAGTAACCCAGCGCTGAATGGGTAACTCACCAGACAATAGTTAGGCGGCTGGGTAATGCGTGGAACCCTTATAGCCGTGGCCTGTGACCGCTGCATCACTAGCCAACAGATCATCTCTCATGGTCTGTGGACGCAATTATCTTCTGCATAGAAGGAGCGTCTGTATATCTAAGATAAGATAAGATGAATTATTTTGAAAACTATTTGTATCCTATATTATTTTTAAAATCCATTCTTGAAACAACCGTTTTGAAAGCAAAGTCCTGGCGTTCATGCAGTGACTCTTTAAAGCTGAGAAATATTATATTTGGAGTGTTGAAGAACTCGCGACACAATTGTTTCATGGCTAATGATAATTTCTTGTGTCATTAATACGCCATTTTTAAATGTGACCAATACGTAACAAAATTAGGATCTAATTTTTGTAAACACGTTTCGAGAGCGCATTAGTTTCAAGGTCATACTTAAGTTCGGGGACGGTAATGGCGCACATTGTGTGTGACATCACGTGACAGTTAACAGAAACGATGACAGCGCGCGCCTCATTGTGATATCACGTGACAGTTAACAGAAACGATGACAGCGCGCGCCTCATTGTGACATCACATGGCAGTTAACAGAAACGATGACAGCGCGCGCCTCATTGTGACATCTCGTCAAGGGAGACAACTCGAGAAAATAGAAATCTGTTTGGTGACGTCAAGCTCATGCTCAGTGTGACAGTCTCGAGCTTTGTCGAGAGTCTTGTGTTGCCGCTGTGGGAGGGGGTCTCATGGATTGCTTTAAAACTCTACGCGTGGACTTGATCGAACAACCTTCGCGGCATGGGATAATAAGTATTACAACAACCAAAAAAGTTTCGGGACAATGAGTACTAAAAAACGTTTCGGGAAAATTAGTATTACAAAGTACGGCACGAGACAATTAGTATTACAAAGTACGACAGGGGAAAATTAGTATTACAAAGTACGGCACGGGACAATTAGTATTACAAAGTACGGCACGGGACAATTAGTATTACAAAGTACGGCACGGGACAATTAGTGTATTACAAAGTACGGCACGGGACAATTAGTATTACAAAGTACGGCACGGGACAATTAGTATTACAAAGTACGGCACGGGACAATTAGTGTATTACAAAGTACGGCAAGCGGAAACTACCTGGACGGCATTTGGGCAAGTCACGCACATGTATGTGTTTACACCTGGCCAGATGCCTAAGGGTCAGCGTGACCCCCTCTCACCCTTGACCTTAACGGATCAACAACAACAAAACATCAAACAGACATGATTATATAGAGCTCTGGTGTACAGTGCCACTCTTGAACTTTTCTCCAAAACATGACTTCCCAATAGTACAGGCGGGGGGGGGGGGTCGAGAATTAGTTGATGTCTAATTCAAATCTTTCTTTGCTATAGTGAGGAAGACATTTGAAAAATCGTCCAAATAGCAATACATGTATCCCTTTTGTTGTTACACTTTAAAATGAATTGTTTTATTGACATACGTTGTTTGTTAAAAAAAACAATGATAGTTTCTCGTTCAGGTTGAGGTTTCTTGTAGTTTCAATCAGCTGAATCTCTCCAGAATCAATTATATTATAAATAAGAAAAACAATAGAGTGTATGACTTGATATATAGCACTGAAGAAAATCGGTTGTATTGAACAATTATGCCCAAAGCGTATAGGGAAGCTTTCAATAGAATACAATAGACATCAAGAAATCCTAGCACGTGCCAATTATCGGAGTTCCCCGAATAGATGATTGTCAGAGACAGTAGTGTTTATGTTGAGAGATCTGTTGGCGTAGAGAGTATTTATATCTGGTATATGGAAAGGCGCTTTGGACCAAAAATAATGACGTCATTTTGTTAATTATCAATGACATTTAAATAAACTAATCGGTTAGTTCGCATTGGAATGAGGGATCCATATAAGGGATCCATATGAGGGATACATATGAGGGATACATATGAGGAATCCATGCATATGAGGGATCCATATGAGGGATCCATATGAGGGATCCATGCATATGAGGGATCCATATGAGGGATCCATGCATATGAGGGATCCATATGAGGGATCCATATGTTCTGTTGATTGACATGAGCTCTCACGAAACGTGGGTTATAAAATACTTAAGAATTCGCTAGAGTGTCGACCTTCAAGGATTGATTCCAGGTGTGACTGTGGCAGCCAGAGGTAGAAGTGGGGATGTGGGGGGAGTACTTTGGCCCTGTGGACACCTGAACCCACAAGTTACCGTGTCCCTACTTGACCTCCCGCCCCAAGGGAAGTGGAAGATATGTGCCCTTTAGAGTGGCAGGCGAGGGCCCTTCCCTTCATTGTGACGTGACGTGTGGGCACCTCATTTAGTGCTGTGTGGGCACGTCATTTAGTGCTGAGTGGGCACCTCCTTTAGTGCTGTGTGGGCACCTCATTCAGTGCTGTGTGGGCACCTCATTTAGTGCTGTGTGGGCACCTCGTTTAGTGCTGTGTGGGCACCTCATTTAGTGCTGTGTGGGCACCTCATTTAGTGCTGTGTGGGCACGTCATTTAGTGCTGTGTGGGCACCTCGTTTAGTGCTGTGTGGGCACCTCGTTTAGTGCTGTGTGAGTACCTCATTTTGTGTCGTGTGGGCATCTCATTTAGTACTGTGTGGGCACGTCATTTAGTGCTGTGTGGGCACCTCATTTAGTGATGTGTGGGCACGTCATTTAGTGCTGTGTGGGCACCTCATTTAGTGCTGTGTGGGCAACTCATTTAGTGCTGTGTGGGCACCTCATTTAGTGCTGTGTGGGCACGTCATTTAGTGCTGTGTGGGCACTTCATTTAGTGCTGTGTGGGCACCTCATTTAGTGCTGTGTGGGCACGTCATTTAGTGTTGTGTGGGCACCTCATTTAGTGCTGTGTGGGCACGTCATTTAGTGCTGACTGGGCACATCATTTAGTGCTACGTGGGCACGTCATTAAGTGCTATTTGGGCACCTCATTTAGTGCTGTGTGGGCACCTCATTTAGTGCTGTGTGGGTTCCCCATTTAGTGCTGTGTGGGCACCTCATTTAGTGCTGTGTGGGCACATCGTTTAGCGCTGTGTGGGCACCTCGTTTAGATCTGTGTGGGCACCTCATTTAGTGCTGTGTGGGCACCTCATTTAGTGCTGTGTGGGCACCTCATTCAGTGCTGTGTGGGCACCTCATTTAGTGCTGTGTGGGCACATCATTTAGTGCTGTTTGGGCACCTCATTAAGTGTTGTGTGGGCACCTCATTTAGTGCTGTGTGGGCACGCGTTTAGCACTGTGTGGGCACCTCATTTAGTGCTGTGTAGGCACGTCATTTAGTGCTGTGTGGGCAACTCATTTAGTGCTGTGTGGGCACCTCATTTAGTGCTGTGTGTGCACGTCATTTATTGCTGTGTGGTCACCTCATTTAGTGCTGCGTGGGCACCTCATTTGGTGCTGGGTAGGCACCTCATTTAGTGCTGTGTGGGCACCACATTTAGTGGTGTGTGGGCACCTCATTTAGTGCTCTGAGGGCACCTCATTTAGCACTGTGTGGGCAAATCATTTAGCGCTGTGTGGGCACCTAATTTAGTGCTGTGTGTGCACGTCATTTAGTGCCACTCTCACTATTTTCACCAACACAATACTTCACTATGTTACCACCAACACAATACATCACTATGTTTCCAGTGCCACTCTCACAGCCAGAGGCACTATTTCACACCAACACAATACTTCACTATATAAACTTCACCGTGTCTGAGTTCAATAAGATTACAAAATGATCCCACTAAAATTTGGCGCGCAATTTTTTCGTTTGTCTAAAGGAAATGATCAAAACTTTAACATGATTGAATAAATCTTCAAGTGTTCCTATAGAAATACATTTCCTGGGGCAGCTAGTAGTGTGTGGGGCGGGTGGTGAGGGGAAGCTGTATGTTGAGCTATATGTTAGGCCATATGTTAGGCTATAAGTTAGGCTAGTGCAACTAATCACCTTTACTGCCACCCACAAGAATATTGCTTTAAATTGTTTCGTTAATTTGTCTCCAGCGAATCTTAAGGGCTTATTTTTCGATTTAGTATTTCAATTTAAAAAAAACTGGAAATTTCAAGTTGAAAAGATTGAGTACGACCTTTTTACAACTTTAAATAACATTTCACATCAGAATTGAGTGGTAAGTTTTGTCAAAGGCGTGTCCTAATCACCGCCCTTCTGAATAGCATCTGACCGCGGG
Source organism: Radix auricularia (assembly GCA_002072015.1). Taxonomy (NCBI): domain Eukaryota; kingdom Metazoa; phylum Mollusca; class Gastropoda; family Lymnaeidae; genus Radix; species Radix auricularia. The sequence goes on from MUZC01001512.1 coordinate 622,810, forward strand.
CATCTTGTAATAAATGAAATCGTTAAGTTCACAACACTACAACAAGCTGAAAGGTTGGACTGGACTTGAAGACCGACCCCCCCCCCCAAACATGAAATAGCCATTGAACTATGAGAGCTGGACCATAAACACGGCTAAGAGGGGTTGAAGAAATCTTTGGCCGCCCCAAAGGATGGAATAAATATGTGAACTTTTGAGTCCTATTGTACCTGACCTGTGTGTTTGTGTGTCTGTGTGTTTGTGTGTCTCGGCGGGGAAATGTAACAACTCAAAAAGTTCACGTTAAGCCGCGGCGTACGGTGCATTAGCGGTGATGAGGTGAAAGTAGTTACAAGAGCTGGGTGAATGGATACAAAGTCGCGATGAGGTGAAAGTAGTTACAAGAGCTGGGTGAATGGATACAAAGTCGTGATGAGGTGGAAGTATATAAACGAGGCAGCATTAGAGAGTCACGGTTTTTGTATAAGTACATGTATACACAAAGCCCCACTAGTGAGTCAATATATTTTATAATTACACTAACTAAATAGCCGAGCTTTGCAGCGGAAAATAAGGATTTCAGTTGGCGTTGAGAACCCGCTAACCTTAATTGATTTCAATCTGGATCATGGTGGATATATTTGTTGGTCAATATTTTTATTTTAAAAATCGTGAGAAATCGAATGGTAAAAATTTCTTAAACGTTTACTGAAAAGAGATAAATGGCCCTCAGCTCCAGAATAATGATAAATATAATTTTAATCTCCTATAGTATTTTAATATAGGACATCAAGTTTCTTTATTTCAAATTTGTCAAAACCCATTTAAACATTATCCATAGTTTAATAAAATTTTATTTACCTCATAAATGATGAAAAAACTACATTTTGGGCCCCTGGCCCCCAGTGAAATATAATATTTTTTTTAAAAAAAAGGATATATATTTTTTGTTTTGCCTGTTACCATTACGGGAGAGTACTCAAAAACTTCCTAAAGTTTCATGTTTCTACCTACACGGGAAATTTGAGAAGTAGTGATGATGAGTCAGGTTTTATATACATAAATATAAGGAAAAAATTACATTTGGGCCCCTAATCCCCCCTCACCATGAGTGAGAATTTAAAAATTATTTTCTCTCTGTTACCATTGCAGAAAGGTACATAACAACTTCACTAAACTTCATGCTCCTATCTACACGTGAGTTTGGAGATTTAATGATAATTTTTTATATATAGCTCATAAAAGGAAAAAAAATCTTACAATGGGCCCGCGGCCTCCTGGTGAGTGATAATGTTATATTCGTTTGGCCTGTTGCCATCACGGTACATATACATACAAGGCTTCACTAGTGAGTCAAGATGATTTATAAGTACATATATATACAAGGCTTCACTAGTGAGTCAAGATGTTTTATAAGTACATATGCATACAAGGCTGATTAAAAGACTCCCATAATGTCGACATGTTTTCGGTACATTTCGTTCACTTTATTGATGTCATAAGGCAAAGATTTTAAAATCATTTAAAAGTAAAGTAATTAAATGGAGAATTCAGGTGAATATATGGTAACAGAAATACACAGGGTCTGTGAGTCTGTTGGTGTATAATAACATAAATATAACGATCTGACAGGGTATAGAAAGATAAACACATCTTAGCTATGAATAAAGACATGTTGACCAAAGAATGTTGGGAATTTTAAAAAAAAATATTCTGTCAATTACTTGATTAAATCTCAAGATAAAAGTATTATACGGTCATTCAACTGGGCCTGGTTATGTCCCGCGGGTTTGTTACTACAGAAGATCGATTAATTAGTTATTGATCAATAGGCCGAGAAAAATTGACCGGCACTGAGCTATCATTTTGTGAGCGACCAGGGCACCGATGGCATGGGCAGTACTGCCCCATTCCATTAGAAGGTGATGCATCGCGGGGCAAGGCTCTCTTAAACTGATCTTGTCACGTGGTTCAATGGTCACTCATGGTCTAACTTAGAGAAGAGGGGGTTTGCGGTGGCAGGAGCAGAGGTCGCGTGTGGCTGCTTTTTTAAGCTAGAGACAGTTTGACTACAGGACTTTTTGATCACCGGATGTTTCGACCCTCGTAAAAAAAATTTTTTTTTCCCCTTCTAATCTTTAAAAATGAAAATAATATAGTTTAACATTAGGACCTCTCAAACCTATCCAACTCTACCACTACTCCAATCTGATATAATCGGACAATAAAAATGTAATGTGTTCAGATAAAGATAGTCCTTTATAAAGGTACCTACATTCTTTCAGTTGATACAATTTTTAGTTCAATGAGCAGCTGTTTCTATATGAATGAGTGCGTGTGTACGTAGCATAAGTTAATCCACGTCATTAATTGCTTTTAAATTTTATTTTAATAAAAATGTATAATTTTTGTAGTTTTTTTACTTGGGGTCCTTGGGAAGGTTTTATAAAAAATGAAAAGAGGTATATGATTCAAAACAGTTTGGAACCACTGTGTTGGGTGAACGGTTGGACAAGAATAGCTATGAGGAGAAGTCGCTGTTATGACGATCGCTGTTTTGATACAGTCGCTATTTTGAAGTCGCTAATATGACGGTAACTGTTGTGACAGTCGCTATTTTGAAGTAGCTATTATGACGGTCGCTGTTTTGATACAGTCTCTATTTTGAAGTCACTGTTATGACGGTCGCTGTTTTGATACAGTCTCTATTTTGAAGTCACTGTTATGACGGTCGCTGTTATGACGGTCGCTGTTATGACGGTCGCTATTTTGAACCCGTGCCAGCTCAAAGCAATGGTTGATGCTTACGCGAGCCATCATGAAAACTGGGGTCAGTGGAGCTGAGTGGTGGGGGAGGGGATGAAAGTGATGAGGAATTTTACCGCGTGTCTGTGTTTAAACACCCGTCAGATTAGCGCAGACACGAGTCGTAAAATCGGGATATCGTAAAACTCAGGCGCAGAGCGAGGGTATAAAAGCTGGTCGTCAAACTGGGATACACGAGGGCATGATGTTTAACATGAAACTGTTCTCTAAAGGCGAGGATTGGTCTAATGTCGTACATGACACAGAGATGTCTAAAGTCATGACTTAGGATTGGTCTAATGTCAAACATGACACAGATGTCTAAAGTCATGAGTTAGGATCGGTCTAATGTCAAACATGACACAGATGTCTAAAGTCATGACTTAGGATCGGTCTGTCAAACATGACACAGTTATTTAAAGTCATGACCTGAGCACTAGTCCAACTGAAAACGTCAGGACTCACGTGTAAATATAAATGGCATGAGACGGTCTATACAAAACAACAAAAAGCAACAAATCTTTTGAAATGTGATATCAGGAGAAATTATTATCATTATAGGGAGTAAAATGTAAAATGGACATGACTGCGGTCAAGGAAATGACCGGATAAAACCCTCACTAATATAATAGAAGGGGATGTACAAACACTTTAACGCATTTCGGTCAATAACTGACTCCATGGAAGCTGTTTTTGGCTGGTCACCAAGACGCGACATGCTGGTCACCAAGACGCGACATGCTGGTCACCAAGACGCGACATGCTGGTCACCAAGACGCGACATGCTGGTCATCATCAAGTGGTCAGCTCTCCCACAGAAAGATTGTAACACGCTGAATGCGATGGAAAGATAACTGGAACATCGACAACAGTTTGTTACAGGACTTTTAAATTAATTAAAGTGCAAGGCTTTTACTGAGCACTGACTCCTATACTGAGCACTGACTCCTATACTGAGCACTGTCTCCTATACTGAGCACTGACTCATATACTGAGCACTGACTCATATACTGAGCACTGACTCCTATACTGAGCACTGACTCATATACTGAGCACTGACTCATATACTGAGCACTGGCTCCTATACTGAGCACTGACTCCTACACTGAGCACTGACTCATATACTAAGCACTGACTCATATACTGAGCACTGACTCCTACACTGAGCACTGACTCCTACACTGAGCACTGACTCGCTGACTCCTAACTGACAGTTCCATGTTTCGTCCTTATTTCTCTTCTGACCAATCCAAACGTCAATATCTTCCAGCCATAAATCATGGCATCAAAATAAAAATGGCCGTCCAGACCTCCTGCGACAAGGGACGTAGTGGACCAGCGTTCTAACGGCCAATCGTTACAAGGGACAGGGGTCCGTTTAGCTCTGATGAAATCCTGCCATGATATATTTCTTAAGACGTCAGACGATGGCTGAATGGGACGTTAGCGGGCGGGGGGGGGGGGCGCAATGGGTGTCAATGGCTGTACAGGACAACCCACCCTACCCCAACCTACCACACAGACATAGACATTCCAACAGATGTAAACAAGAAACCACGTTTAAGCTCCGTGGTGCTAAGTCGTGCTACGTGGTGCTAAGTCGTGCTACGTGGTGCTAAGTCGTGCTACGAGGTGCTAAGTCATGCTACGAGGTTCTACGTGGTGCTAAGTCGTGCTACGTGGTGATACGTGGTGTTCTTTTTGGTTTTATCGTCAGAAAAATGTCACTAATTCGACATACGAACGAGGAAACTAATTCGACATACGAACGAGGAAACTAATTCGACATACGAACGATGATTTTTTTGTTTCTTAAAGGAGTCGTATTACGAATTTGAACATTGTTAAATCCCTTTTATTAACTTCACCGTCTTGTCGTTGTGGTTGGTCCCTGCGGACAAAAAAAAAAAAAGAAGTAAAAAACGACATGCTTCCCGTGATCCTAACGGGCTGAAAATTTGCACACAGACTTTTGTCACCTAACAATGCATTGTATCAAAATTTCAGATCGATAGAAAGTACCGTAATTAAATTAATGAAAATTTAGTTTATCTCTATGCATCCCCAGTAGCCGTCTGCTATAGTGGACCTCTACAGGTCAATTGAGTTCACTCCAGGCACCGATGATGAGGTAAAGTCACGTTCAGTCTATGTATGTTTGTCGCGCGGAGCGTACTATTCTGAACATAATCAATACTTTTAGTTCTGTCTCATTTTTCCCTGAAGTGGTACCAGGAGTGGGAAGATGGAGCGACAGCCAGAGGGGTATTCGCTAGCATGCCCAGGCCTAGCAGATCAGACCAGTGGTGGGGTCTAAAACGAAGGGAACAAAGTTTGTTGACACAAATGCGCACCGAGCATTGCCCAAACAAATCTTATTTTAACAGGCTGGATCACAACAGGGACCCCAATTGCCGCCATTGCAGCCAAGCCTCTGAGACGATCACACACTTGTTGACGTCATGTCCCGCGCTTGACATAGCCGGGGAGGTTAGGGGGGGGGGGCAGGGGAGTCCTACGTTCAGACAATGTTGTATGGCACTGCCCAACAGATGGAGCAGATTGCCCAAGGCCTTAAGAGATTAGATCTCAGGCCCAAAGAATATGTGTTTAGTTTAGTTCTGTCTCATATATAAGGGATTTATAGGTTTTTTAAAAACTTTTTTTACGAGTTAAACACACTATTTATGTTAATATTGGACCGTATCTCAAAGAAAGTTTTAACATAACATCTTCTGTTTTCCTACTATCGCTGTATTCAATCGACCTCCACCACCACCCCCACACCCACCCCTTGAACGTTGCATCCTAACATATTTCAGAAAGGCAACACTTGGGTCAGAAAAAAGTTAGATAATATGGCAGGGAGAAGGTCACTGGCTTGTCTCCCTTGACTCTAACATTATGTAAGTGTCTCACCAGGACTCACTTCTAGGTCCTTGACTCTCTCGTCTACCCCTCGTCTTCTCATCCAGCAAGACAAGCAACGTCACGTCACCACCAGAGTCCTGGCCGCACCGATACCACACACACGCGCGCACACACGCACGCACACGCACGCACACACACACACACACACACACTCTCTCTCTCCAACCGATTGGGATCCACTAGAGCAGTGGCGTATCTAAAGCAAGGACGGGTCGATGGCGACCAACAGCGCCGCGACAAGGAAGGTTTTATTAGTTACATTGCAATTGATTGTAACGTCTCTTACACGTCATCTACATAACTCGATGTTCTCTGTAGCTCATGTGTCAGGGGTCAATGGCCCTCGTTATGGCCTCAAAGGGAGATAACATATCAAACAAACTTCATAAGTCGTGATTTGAATTACAGGGTTCTTAATCTCTTGTTCTTGGTTTTTCTGCAAAATTTTAAAACTTGTTATGTATTTGAATCCTGCAAGTCAAGGGCAGCTGACAGCTGTCTCTAGCAAGCTGCAGTGAGGAGTCGCCGCCCTTGATTCCGACTTGATAGATATTATGAAGTGCACTTGAGCCCCTGCCTATTGTTTCACCAATAATCTCAAACAGCTTCTGAAGATCTGTCCAATGACTTGGCCAACCTTTAGGCGTGTTGGTCTCAGAGAATGCCAGGTAGGAGCTATGAATGACATCTTCCAGGCGAGCAGACGAGAAATTGTTACCTGAGCCAGGATTGGCAAGGTAAGGTAACAGAAGCCTCGAGGCGATTCTCATTGCGTTGTAACTAGGATGTGGGAAATGAAGGGTTAAAACTAGGATGTGGGACATTGTTACGTCCGCAAGTGTTATTAAATTCTCTAACTTACAATAAATGTTATTGTAGGAAAGACCTTTGCCCGCGTTATACTAAAACGTTTACAAAGCCTAGCATCCCGCGTCTATCCAGAATCTCAGTGTGGTTTCCGGTCCGGTCGGTCTACCATAGACATGGTGTTCTCCATACGACAGCTCCAGGAAAAATGCAGAGAGCAGCAGATGCCACTATACATTGCATTTGTGGACCTTACAAAAGCCTTCGACTTAGTCAGTCGCAACGGGCTATTCCAAATACTGGCAAAAATTGGATGTCCCCCTCACCTACTTGCCATCATCAGACAGTTCCATGAAAATATGCTTGGCACAGTACAGTTCGATGGAGCTAAGTCAGAGGCCTTCCCTGTCAGCAGCGGAGTTAAACAAGGTTGTGTACTCGCACCAACACTCTTCGCAATATTCTTCTCTGTACTTCTTCGATACGCATTCAAGGATAGCAGTGAGGGAATCTGGTTACATACCAGAGCTGATGGAGGACTTTTCAACACTGCCCGCCTCCGAGCCAAGACCAAAACGACGGATGTCCTAATTCGAGAGCTACTATTTGCGGATGATGCGGCACTAACAGCACATACAGAATCTGGTTTGCAACAACTCGTGTCAAGCTTCTCCAATGCNCCCTGCCTATTGTTTCACCAATAATCTCAAACAGCTTCTGAAGATCTGTCCAATGACTTGGCCAACCTTTAGGCGTGTTGGTCTCAGAGAATGCCAGGTAGGAGCTATGAATGACATCTTCCAGGCGAGCAGACGAGAAATTGTTACCTGAGCCAGGATTGGCAAGGTAAGGTAACAGGAGCCTCGAGGCGATTCTCATTGCGTTGTAACTAGGATGTGGGAAATGAAGGGTTAAAACTAGGATGTGGGACATGAAGGGTTAAAACTAGGATGTGGGACATGAAGGGTTAAAACTAGGATGTGGGACATGAAGGGTTAAAACTAGGATGTGGGACATCAAGGGTTATCACCGCTGTAAAACCTAATATTTGGGTCATCAAGTTATTATAGAAACAGTAGGTGACATCCTAGCACATGGAGGCACAGTAATATTTCAATATAAACAGTAGGTGACATCCTAGCACGTAGAGACACAGTCATCCTTCAATATATCACTGTGCTGCGATCGGCCAGATCAGATCAGTTGGCAAGAGATGGGTCAGCCAGATGACCTAACTGGGGGTCACATCGTTGCTTAAGACCACTTCCGAGAGAAGTGGCTCGAGGGCTGGGCATCTGGAGACGCGCCCAGAAAAGTTGACCAGTTCATGCAATGACCAAGCATGAGCGATCACTGGTGGGACATTGAACGTAGCGATCAGACACTCATAACACGGATGAGGAACGAACACTGTCACATACGGATTCACCTTTACAAATTGGACACGAGATAAGAATTGATTTGTCGTTAATGTGGCAACTATGGAGAGACAGTTGAACACATACTGGTGGAGGGCCCCAGGACGGACACTCACTAGCCACGATCAACATATTATAACTAGCGTTTACATTACAGACGACTTTAGTAATACAACAATGTTTGTCAACATAATCAGGATGTCAATATTTATTCACATCCTTATTGTTTATCGAGTCTACATTCTATTAAAAAACTTTACAAAGGCTCTCACATATGACTATGCATACAGCCCTCTGATATGGACCTCACATATTCCCATCTCATACATCCCTCTCATAAGGTCCTTACATACTCACATCTCATACATGCCTCTCATAAGGTCCGAACATAGTCCCATCTCATACATCACTCTCATAAGGTCCTCACATACTCACATCTCATACATGCCTCTCATAAGGTCCTAACATAGTCCCATCTCATACATCCCTCTCATAAGGTCGTCACATGCTCCCGTCTCATACATCCCTCTCATAGGGTCCTCACATACTCCCATCTCATAATCCCTCTCATAAGGTCCTCACATACTCCAATCTCATACATATATCACTCTCATAAGGTCCTCACATACTCCCATCTCATACAGCCCTCGCACGCAAAACCATCTAACTCTGTGAGACACATGCACACACATCTTGAGCCGCACAACGAGGGCCAAATTGCCTTTGAGTTGCCGTTCTCACAATGCCGGCAGCTTCAAGAAATGGCAACCACATGCCAGGGTTACCTTTCCCCCTTCAACCTCCTCTTTCTCGAGCGTGCCTCGTTCAATGAGAGCAAACTCACAGCATGAGAGAGAGAGAGGGAGAGGGAGAGAGAGGGGGGGAGAGGGAGAGGGAGAGGGAGAGAGAGAGATGAGAGAGAGAGAGGGAGAGATGAGAGAGAGAGAGAGAGAGAGAG
>MUZC01001512.1:641748-683995 GCA_002072015.1 Radix auricularia
TCAGCTATCCAACCAATCCATTGACTCAGCTATCCAACCAATCCATTGACTCAGCTATCCAACCAATCCATTGACTCAGCTATCCAACCAATCCATTGACTCAGCTATCCAACCAATCCATTGACTCAGCTATCCAACCAATCCATTGACTCAGCTATCCAACCAATCCATTGACTCAGCTATCCAACCAATCCATTGACTCAGCTATCCAACCAATCCATTGACTCAGCTATCCAACCAATCCATTGACTCAGCTATCCAACCAATCCACTGACTCAGCTATCCAACCAATCCATTGACTCAGCTATCCAACCAATCCATTGACTCAGCTATCCAACCAATCCATTGACTCAGCTATCCAACCAATCCACTGACGCAGCTATCCAACCAATACATTGACTCAGCTATCCAACCAATCCACTGACTCAGCTATCCAACCAATCCACTGACTCAGCTATCCAACCAATACATTGACTCAGCTATCCAACCAATCCACTGACTCAGCTATCCAACCAATCCATTGACTCAGCTATCCAACCAATCCACTGACTCAGCTATCCAACCAATCCATTGACTCACCTATCCAACCAATCCAGTGACTCATCAAGACGGAAGTTTCGTTTTAAAACAAATTTTAAAATAGTTTTTTTTTTAAGATTGAAAAATAACAAACAGCTAACTTTTCAATTTTGTTTGTTCTTTCTGTTGATAAACGAAATCGGTGAGTGAAAATATCAAAAGCCTCTCCCCACCCCACCCCACAAACTCACACACACTCTGTTTATGGGATTATCAAAACAGCTTTACCCCCGACAGCCCAACAGTTGGAATTAAAGTAGTTTGTTAAGTGATAGAGAAGATGTTACGATGTCTGTATTAGAGTAGTTTGTTGGTTGGTAGAGAAGATGTTACGATGTCTGTATTAGAGTAGTTTGTTGGTTGGTAGAGAAGATGTTACGATGTCTGTATTAGAGTAGTTCGTTGGTTGGTAGAGAATATGTTACAATGTCTGTATTAGAGTAGTTTGTTAAGTGATAGAGAAAATGTTACAATGTCTGTATAAGAGTAGTTTGTTGGTTGGTAGAGAAGATGTTACGATGTCTGTATTAGAGTAGTTCGTTGGTTGGTAGAGAAGATGTTACGATGTCTGTATAAGAGTAGTTTGTTGGTGGTAGAGAAGATGCTACAATGTCTGTATTAGAGTAGTTTGTTGGGTGGTAGAGAAGATGTTACGATGTCTGTATTAGAGTAGTTCGTTGGATGGTAGAGAAGATGTTATAATGTCTGTATTAGAGTAGTTTGTTGGGTGGTAGAGAAAATGTTACAATGTCTGTATTAGAGTAGTTTGTTGGGTGGTAGAGAAGATGTTACAATGTCTGTATTAGAGTAGTTCGTTGGTTGGTAGAGAAAATGTTACAATGTCTGTATTAGAGTAGTTTGTTGGTGGTAGAGAAAATGTTACAATGTCTGTATTAGAGTAGTTTGTTGGTGGTAGAGAAAATGTCACAATGTCTGTATTAGAGTAGTTCGTTGGTTGGTAGAGAAGATGTTACAATGTCTGTATTAGAGTAGTTTGTTGGGTGGTAGATAAGATGTTACGATGTCTGTATTAGAGTAGTTTGTTGGGTGGTAGATAAGATGTTACAATGTCTGTATTAGAGTAGTTTGTTGGGTGGTAGATAAGATGTTACATCATCGGCCAACAACATCGCTCCGTATCATCATTTTACTCTTTCAACTTTTGATTCTCGTCCTGTTGTAAACGTGCTCCTCGCGAGACACAGGGGAGGGGCGGTGTAAATAACGCAGCGTTCCAAAACAAGGACATTAAATATTCCATTTCCGGTGTGGCTAAAATAGCCGCGGTTAGTTATTTATTGCTTCAATTCCGGGAGTGATTCTCGTGACAGGAGGCTAAACCCAAATGATGGGACGGATTAGAATAATCCAAACATAAAGAGAGCCGTGGATAACACTGGAGCTGGGTGGATATTGTTAGAGGCGTCTGCTTCATCAGTAGGAACAAATCTGTTTGTTGGATCAGTTAAAATGAATTTTTCTTGGATCAGTTAGAACAAATCTGTTTGTTGGATCAGTTAAAAGGAATGTTTGTTGGATCAGTTAGAATGAATCTGTTTGTTGGATCAAACGAATCTGTTTGTTGGATCAGTTAAAACGAATCTGTTTGTTCGATCAGTTAAAACAAATGTTTGTTGGATCAGTTAAAACGAATGTTTGTTGGATCAGTTAAAGCGAATGTTTGTTGGATCAGTTAAAACGAATCTGTTTGTTCGATCAGTTAAAACAAATGTTTGTTGGATCAGTTAAAGCGAATGTTTGTTGGATCAGTTAAAACGAATGTTTGTTGGATCAGTTAAAACGAATGTTTGTTGGATCAGTTAAAACGAATGTTTGTTGGATCAGTTAAAACGAATCTGTTGACTTACTTTCTTCGATTCTTTGGATTTCACCGCAGCTAAGTTTTTATTTTTTATATTCGTTTTCTTTGTGTATTGTATGTCCGTTGAAAAAGGCTCTTTGCCGATACGTTCGCTGTTTTGTTAAGTCCTGTCAGGCTAACCTTTACCTTGCTTATGTCTTTTCCATGTTATCAGTATAGCAATAAGGCACTGCCATCCAACCAATGATAAAAAGTGGGAGAGCTAAGTAAGTGAAAGAAAAAACATGAAGCAAACGTCAGTCTTGTAGAAATGGACAGGTCCATAGGAATGCTCGATCAACGCAGACTTGAACACATGCGATGGAATCGTCCATTTGTTCTAGGGCCCCAGGAGAATGTTTAAGTTCGGCATACGCAAGCCCCATCCATCTACACCCCTCCCCACCAACTCTAATGAGCCACTCATCCCCTCGCGTTACATTAAACGCCGCGCTTTCGTGGGTTTCGGCCCTCGAGGCGAGCTCGCTTCAGGTAACATCTGTTAATCCATCACTCACCTCTGCTTACAATTCATTCTTGGATTCTCTCGCGCTGATTTACTAACAGACCATACGTCTCTTCACACGTCATTTCTACCAACAGTAGTTTGTCTCGGATAGTGGGGGATTGGGGGGAGGGGCTGACTGCGTGTGACCTGGGGAGTACTCGAGATTACGTAGGTCACAAATAAAGTATAGGTGGAGGAGGGTGGTGGATAGGCGGCTGGGGTCAAACATTCCTCAACCTGATCCCATTGTCTAAACAACGACCTAGACGTGCTACGTCCTAATTGTGATACGCCGACCGTAAATAAACAGTGCCCAAATGGAACTACAGTTGAACCCTGTAATGTCGACGGCCTAGGGGTTTGCCAAAAAGAGTCGAGATAACCGATGATCGAGATAAGCGACAACCAATATGGCGGCATTATATTAACATGTGCTTGGATTTTTCTTTGTATGCACATGATGTGCGTTGCCGTTATTTGTATGATGAAGTGATCGCCATGCTATACAAATGTAAAGACATGTTTGCTAACAATAAAAAGGGATATGTGCACCAACTGTTCATCAGTTTAATCAGGACCGGTTAACGTTAACTTCATTTAGTCGATATATTGGCTTATTACCCGAAGTTAATTTTTTGTTGTGTATGGCAGAATACCAGAGCCAACACGCGAGCGACCGTGATATCAAAGCATTTTCTTAATAATAACATTCCGATCTACTATAAATAATATAAAAATACACGTCACCACTGTTAGTGGAGTTCGCTAGTGAATGATTTTTTAATTTAAACAAGTTTTCACATAGTACCAGAAGTAACACAGCGCTGAGAGCTGAATGCAAGCAGGCAATGACGTCACCAGCAGACCTCGTGAGGTGGAAATTTTATGCTTTCCCCTATTTGGTTCTAAAAAATTTAAAGGAAAATACGGACTGGACAGTGAAACTGGCTTTTCGTTTAACGATTAACCGGTCAGTAGTACATGGATATTGGCCAGTAGTACATGGGTGTTGGTCAGTAGTACATGGGTGTTGGCCAGTAGTACATAGATGTTGGCCAGTAGTACATGGATGTTGGCCAGTAGTACAGTAGTACATGGGTGTTGGCCAGTAGTACATAGATGTTGGCCAGTAGTACATGGATGTTGGCCAGTAGTACATGGGTGTTGGCCAGTAATACATAGATGTTGGCCAGTAGTACATGGGTGTTGGCCAGTAGTACATGGATGTTGGCCAGTAGTACATGGATGTTGCCCAGTAGTACATGGATGTTGGCCAGTAGTACATGGGTGTTGGTTAGTAATAGATGGGTGTTTGTGATTTTTTAAATTGTCGTTGGTCAGTAGTACATGGGTGTTGGCCAGTAGTACATGGGTGTTTATATTTTTAAAATGGTCGTTGGTCAGTAGTAGGTGGGTGTTGGTCACAGATACAATCATCAGTCTGGAGAATTGTCTAATCATAGAGTATGGAACTCTTGCACCACGTAGGATGAATGTTGTGTTTGCGCTGACCACCTAATCATTTTGCCACACCCACTCTCCTTTCCTATATAAGCTCATACTACTATCTTCTTACTATTGCTTTCATTGACACTTTGGATTCACCACAGCTAATTTTTTATTTTTTATAAATTTGTATATTCGTTTTATTTGTGTGTTGTTTGTTCGTTGACGAAGGCTCTTTTCCGAAACGTTCGCTGTTTCATTACGTCCTGTCAGGCTCACCCATACCATGTTTACATGTTTTTTTCCATTTACTACAATCATCAAGCCGATTTTTTTGTGTATTCCTGAGTCAACAACCTGTGACAAAGTGTTAAGGTCGACGACAACAACCTGTGACAAATTGTTGAAGTTGACGACAACAACCTGTGACAAAGTGTTAAGGTCGACGACAACAACCTGTGACAAAGTGTTGAAGTTGACGACAACAACATGTGACAAAGTGTTGAAGTTGACGACAACAACCAGTACCCAGTTTGAAAGTTGACGACAACAGCATGTGACCAAGTGTTGAAGTTCAAGACAACAACATGTGACAAAGTGTTGAAGTCGACGACAACACATTGAACTCCTCTGGAAGTATCTCCACTTGCGCCCTATCAAGAATCTAGGTCAGCCCCAAGTCTGAACTCGACCATAAAAAACCCAGATTATCCCAAGTACCTACTCCCCAGGTGTTAAATTACCTGCAATAGTGAGAAGAAGTGGGTCATTCATTACCTTTGCCACTAGTCGGCGCTATAGGGGGCCATAACCCTGCTGATGGAATCCACGGAGAGTTATGTACCTTACCAATCTACAGCTGCTGGAGACTATATCTGAATAGAAATAGCATTTCACCACTTGTTTCTTCAGTTACTGTTAGATGTACATAAATTAGGACAAATCCACACAAGTCTTTTAATGGGCAGTGAACCAAATGTGTATTATGTATAGGCTTATTTGTGTCACGTGAGACGCTTTCATAACATAAAACACGGCTACGTCACAACAACTAGTCTCTAGCGGCCTACATGGGTACAACATGGTACAAGACATGGGTACAACATGGTACAAGAAATGGGTACAACATGGTACAAGACATGGGTACAACATGGTACAAGACATGGGTACAACATGGTACAAGAAATGGGTACAACATGGTACAAGACATGGGTACCTCATGGTACAAGACATGGGTACCTCATGGTACAAGTCATGGGTACAACATGTTACAAGACATGTGTGCAACATGGTACAAGACATGGGTACAACATGGTACAAGACATGGGTACAACATGGTACAAGACATGGGTACCTCATGGTACTAGACATGGGAACATGGTACAAGACATGGGTACAACATGTTACAAGACATGTGTGCAACATGGTACAAGACATGGGTACAACATGGTACAAGACATGGGTACAACATGGTACAAGACATGGGTACCTCATGGTACTAGACATGGGTACAACATTGTACAAGACATGGGTACAATATGGTACAAGACTTGAGTACAACATGGTACAAGACCCAACATGGTACAAGACATGGGTACAATATGGTACAAGACACAGCATGGTACAAGACATGGGTACAATGTGGTACAAGACATAACATGGTACAAGACACAAAATGGTACAACACATGGGTACAACATGGTACAAGACATGAGTACAATATGGTACAAGACACAACATGGTACAAGACATGGGTACCACATAGTAGTTTAACTGCGTTTAACTGGCATGTTACGCATAAATAATTGGGCTTCGCAGAAAATATTTTTTCCAATCCCTTGTCTTAAGAGAATAGTGATGTCAAACATAAACAAAATGACATAAAGACAGAGACAGAAGCTCGTGAAATGTCTGGTCACCCTCTGGTATACCAAGGTGCCTACATCATATCCCCTTGACCAAGTTGTCCTACTGGCCACTGGCTCGGACACAATGGGGAAATGTAAGCTCTACTTAAATGGATGGATAATAGGCTTGCCCGAGATTTAATTAAAAAAAAGCGCATGTGAAGTAGTGTGTGACAATAGAGTATTGCCTTGAACGAGTTATGTTCGCTTACCAAGGATGAACGACACGTCAGCGATGAATGAAGTTTCTAATGTAACCAGCAAGAAACAAACCCGGACCGCCCGCGGTGCAGGGGACGTAACAAAGACGGGACGTTTTAGCTGGGCATCGCCAATAAAACTTAGAAACAAATATTCAGTTCCGAGCTCTTACCGCGGCTTTTCCCCCCAAAAAAATCTCGCTGGTAAAAATGATGAGAGGATTTGGAGGACCGCGCTGTGCTTCAGTTCTCGCCGCCTCCTCGGTAGGGATTGATCACCAGTTTTATCGCCCTCGCATCTTGTGTTTTAGTTTAACACTCGTGACGACGAGAACAGGGTATGCTGGTGATGTAATATCAATGGCTTTAACACAAGTGCCAATGTTCCGATGTACATCCCGTATGGGGACCCCCACCCCACCCACGACCCTTCCCTCCTCGTGTAGTCAGTGTTACAACAAGAATCATTTAAATCTTAGACAAGTCACACTGAAGCCCTTCCAGACTTTATTTTTATCCAAAGTTCTACCCTCTTCAATGAATGACATGAAGCTTTTGATGACCTCCCCTTGCAGTCTTTGATGAACTCTCCATAAGTTCATTCACACAAACAGAAATTGCATGTCATTCATTGGAGTTGTTTTTACAACAAGCCCGTGGGAAACTGTCGAGCGTCTCTTTGTCTCTACTATAACTAAATTTTCATTGGCCGGCACTGATACAACCAGTAAACGGATAACATGCAGTCTCACCCACATTTTGTTCACTAATATCACCAGTAGATGGATAACATGCAGTCTCACCCACATTTTGTTCACTAATATCACCAGTAGATGGATAACATGCAGTCTCACCAACATTTTGTTCACTAATATCGTCAGTAGATGGATAACATGCAGTCTCATTCACGTTTTGTTCACTAATATCACCAGTAGATGGATAACATGCAGTCTCACCAACATTTTGTTCACTAATACAGCCAGTAGACGGATAACATGCAGTCTCACCAAAATTTTGTTCACTAATATCACCACACTTGAAGACACGTCAACGCCTTGTAACAAACCTGGCAAGACTTGACATTAAATTTTACTGACACGTGTGTGAAGATAATTTCAAATGTTATAGTGTCATTGACCTGCAAGCCTGGCAAACTAACTCAATGTTTACACCTTACATCTTCATTGGTTTACACCCTCCCCCACTCAACGACCCAGGGTGGTCTGCACACTTACATACTGTAAAATGATCTTGAATCAAAGCCGAATCTTAAACCTCTTATACATACACCAAAGACTAACTCATGCCATCATTCAACAAGGCGCGTGTGTATGCAACATGGGCCGCACTGCTACACGCATGCCACTCATAAAATTATCATACAATTATGCTCAATATTCATGACAAAGACAACTGGACATCCGCCACCACAAGCTCCTGGTTTCTTTGGTAGCACGCAGCCCGACGGGGGTGGGGGGTATCGGATATTGCTGCTCGCTGGCAGACGTAGACAAAACTTGTATCAGGTCCGACCCACATCCACCCGGGAGGTCTCTAGACCTGTCAACAACAGACCTGGACGCCGTCCTCCAAAAATTGTTCGAGAGCCGATCGTCCTAGCAGACGCATCCTTTGTGGTCGACGTGATGACGTCACAGCTGCTTCCGTTATCCTCACAGTTACGTAGCGCGAGGCGCGTGACGGGGTCATCAAAAGGTCACATATGGGGAAAACCTCTTCTTTATGTAGTACGTGGAGTGTAGAGCCGAACGTGTAACGACTCGCCGATATGGAAGATGACGTGTCACTAATAGCACATGCATAGAAACTTAATCAGATATTAAAAATAAAGAATTAGGATGTGACGTCGCCGTCCGGTATTCGGGCGTGGAATGGGTTGCCTGAAGAAACCAGGAAAGCCTCCACTTTATCATCTTTTAAAACTCTAGTAAGAATACAGGACTAAACACAAACCATAGAAATACGTAGGACGCAATAATCTTCTGTAACATATAAGATAAGATAACACACGATGCTGGTGTCTTAGAAGAATATGGACCAAAATACAGGCCCGTGTACCTGATGAGATCAACATTCTTTAATAAGTCATCAACAATATTTAATAGTTCATCAACATTCTTTACAGGTACATCAACATTCTTAAGTGTTACATCAACATTCTTTAATAGTTCATCAACATTCTTTAATATCACATGAAAATTCTTAATAGTACATCAATATTCTTTAGTGGTACATCAGCAGGAATTAATGAAGCTGTAATATAAGCTCCACAAATACACATGCACACCACACGCACATTCACAACACAGATAGACACAGCACTCATACTCTCCACACTTATACACACCACACGCGCACACACTAAAGGGGCGGGGGGCTTGACTTTCAAAGCCCTAGTGTAGACCATTAAAAGCTCCCAACGGGTTCACATTATCTCCCTTGCCACACCCTGAAAGAGGAAAGGGGGATTAACAAATGTGTTAGGAAATGAAATGGGCGATCACTTGAAGGCAACCCTCAACAGCTCTCGTTAATCATTGGCCCAAGGTCAAGGCTATACCACAGCACCATCTCCAACAACTGTGACCAATCATTGGCCCAAGGTCAAGGCTATACCACAGCACCATCTCCAACAACTGTGACCAATCATTGGCCCAAGATCAAGGCTATACCACAGCACCATCTCTAACAACTGTGACCAATCATTGGCCCAAGGTCAAGGCCATACCACAGCACCATCTCTAGCAGGTCGTGAACGAAATGTCAAGAAAAGGAAGAATGCTTTTTTTTTTCGTTGCGGAGATTAACCTTTCGAGCTTTTCCAATAATGAAGAGCTCCTTGCATTTAACTTATTGCCCCCCTTTGGTCGCCGGTGAAATTAAATTATTTCCCTTTCTATTTCTTCAGTTGGGCATTTCAATTTCTGTCGCCTCTCTAAGAGAGGGAGGGGTAGGGGGAAGGAGGTTCTAATTTTGGAAATCCATTGACTTAAAGAAATGAAATGATTGAAATCACTTGTGTAAATGGAATAAATCAAAATCACTCTACAAATGAAATTAAAATAAACATTCATATGTATATATATTAGGGCTGCGGAAATTATCGATTAATTTCTCGATTAATCGGTAAAAATTGTATCGATTAAAATTATTTCAATCGTTAAAATAGCGTTTAAAATTAAGGTACATACTGTAATTACCTGTATCGGTTTATTAATAAATAATTAATAATTAATACTATTTTGCTTTTTTACGTACAAACTTCTCCATTTAAAAAAAGATTTTTAAAGTGTAAACTTTAAAATTAGCTATATTATAAGGAAAGTGATATAAAAAAATTAAACATTGTTTTTACTTTATTATAAATAGCAAAATTTAAATTCATTGAAAATTATATTGAACTACTTATATTTAAATCAAAATATGTCAATTGCCACTTTTTATTATTTCCCTTGACATTGTAAGTTTAATGACGTCATAAATATTATTTTTAGCTTCAATCAAAATTATCGATAAATTATTCAATAATTTTTCGAAAGTTAACAATTAAATTAAAATTAATCTATAACAGCCCTAATAAATATAGATTGTAAAGTGTAGACAACAAACAATAATGGTACGGCTATACATCAATGTTGGATGTGTGACAGCTATACATCAATGTTGGATGTGTAACAGCTATACATCAATGTTGGATGTGTGACAGCTATGCATTAATGTTGCATGTGTGACAGCTATGCATTAATGTTGGATGTGTGACAGCTATGCATTAATGTTGAATGTGTGACAGCTATACATCAATGTTCAATGTGTGACAGCTATACATCAATGTTGAATGTGTGACAGCTATACATCAATGTTCAATGTGTGACAGCTATACATCAATGTTAAATGTGTGACAGCTATACATCAATGTTGGATGTGTGACAGCTATACATCAATGTTGAATGTGTGACAGCTATACATCAATGTTGGATGTGTGACAGCTATACATCAATGTTCGATGTGTGACAGCTATACATCAATGTTGAATGTGTGAGAGCTATACATCAATGTTCAATGTGTGACAGCTATACATCAATTTTGAATGTGTTACAGCTATACATCAATGTTGGATGTGTGACAGCTATACATCAATGTTCAATGCGTGACAGCTATACATCAATGTTCAATGTGTGACAGCTATACATCAATGTTGAATGTGTGACAGCTATACATCAATGTTGGATGTGTGACAGCTATACATCAATGTTGGATGTGTGACAGCTATACATCAATGTTGGATGTGTGACAGCTATAAATCAATGTTGGATGTGTGACAGCTATACATCAATGTTGGATGTGTGACAGCTATACATCAATGATCAATGTGTGACAGCTATACATCAATGTTCAATGTGTGACAGCTATACATCAATGTTCAATGTGTGACAGCTATACATCAATGTTCAATGTGTGACAGCTATACATCAATGTTCAATGTGTGACAGCTATAAATCAAGAGTTTTGGACCTAGTGTCCTTTGGTCAATGACTGGAAAGTCACACGATGGAATGTTTGTTGTTTGTACTGAGGGGGAATGTTTGTTGTTTGTACTGAGGGTGAATGTTTGTTGTTTGTACTGAGGGTGAATGTTTGTTGTTTGTACTGAGGGTGAATGTTTGTTGTTGGTACTGAGGGGGAATGTTTGTTGTTTGTACTGAGGGGGAATGTTTGTTGTTTGTACTGAGGGGGAATGTTTGTTGTTTGTACTGAGGGGGAATGTTTGTTGTTTATCGCCGACTCCATAAATTCAACTTCCAACCTCCCACCTGACGTCATCAAATAGTAATGATGAAAGCCTCCACGAGGCTGGCATTTTACCCATATGAAAACTCTTGCCTCACTCGACCTCATCTCAATGTTAAGTGGATAAGAGGCGTTTATGTACCTGGCCCACGTTGCCTGGCCCTCGTTTTGTCCTCGATACATACATCTCTATGCATAATTTTCTTCATGGTTCAACCATGCCGGACACCGAGCTGTCTTCCTGTTCCACCGACCAATCAGCTTGCAAGAAAAGTTGGTGCAGAGGGTGGGGGTCATCGAGACCAACAATACGATCATTTGAGGTCAATTAATTTGTTCTTTCAGAACAACAGAATTGCATGCATTTCTAAGTGTAGTGGTTATCAAATTCGCCTAACGCGAGGAAGGTTGTAGGTTCAAGACAGGTTCTTCGCAACACGGCCGTAAGATTTGTTTCTCGACATTGGCATAATAACTTCGTGCTCTCCGTTGTGCTCAGTGACAGAAAAGTTGTCACACACTCTCCTCAACAATTACTTTCATAACATGTCACCCGTCACTAAGTCATTAGCTACGACGCGGGACGGCTTTTAATTTATGTTTGGCAAACTAGGGTGTTGGAGGGCGGGGGATGACAAGTTGCTTACCGCAGAGCACATGTTTCTAGAACAACAATGCGTCGGCAGTTATCCCCGTC
This sequence comes from Radix auricularia, assembly GCA_002072015.1. Lineage (NCBI taxonomy): Eukaryota > Metazoa > Mollusca > Gastropoda > Lymnaeidae > Radix > Radix auricularia. The sequence continues at coordinate 653,756 of MUZC01001512.1, forward strand.
CCCAAGGTTCATTTGCTTTGTTCTGATTTCTTCGTGATGTTGTTTGTGTCTGTTCATCCCCCCTTTCTTTACAATATTTATGAGCAACTCTGCGGTGCATGTTACGCCGCGGGCATCTAGTAATAGCTGATTGGCCAGTAGTGGTAAACTATTTTTGCCATGTATCCCTGCCATTTAGCCATTTCTGTCTGATTAGATTGTCCACCCGTACAGTTGGAAAGTCATTGAGAGATTCCCCTGGCAGTTGGCCACTTCCCGCCACAACATCTTTGTTGATACAAACTCCCTGAGTTACGGGACGCCGGGAAAGAGATCCAGTGTGTTTAAATCTGGACCCCATACCATCCGCACTTCTGACGGAGACCTCCCCACCCCCTCCCCCCATACTTCACTCACTCGTCATCCTATTAATGCCCGCAGCCCCAGAGTTATTAAAAGGTCACGGCCCACGTGATACGACTTAACCTGGGACTCCGACAAAATCTCGCGCGTGTCGACTGGAGGCGATGGCGAGGCCACAACGACCTGACTCGTGAGGAGTCACTGTCCAGGGGCGTTAAAAAGTAGCATTGTGTGGGGGTGGGGGAACTGGAGGTGGTGTGAGGTTAATAATGGTTATAGGTAAGCCATGGTATATGTAGGTCACGGGAGGTGCTAAACTAATCAGGCGATTAAGTCTATGAGAACTAGTCATTGCGCTATCTGAGTTTATTGACATAGGGCTTGTCATTTCTAAAACCGGAAACGTTATAGCTCAATGAGTAATGTTCTATTTTTAGATTACATTTTTGCAGAACAATGTTTAGAAGCATAAATACAATCGAATCACTATGATCTCAAAATTATATGCCTGGTAAAATTACGAAACTGTTTTTCCTTTTTCAAGTTCAATGAGCTGTCTTAAAATAACAAAGAATTAACAAACAGCTGATAAGATACATCCTTCTCAATACACCCACGTTTACATATTGACTCGTATCTTTTATTAAATGGTTATTAAATGTGTCCTTAAAAAAGATATATAGTGTATAGCCCAACTATTTTTATTTATAGATTTCCGCCATATTTTAACAAGGTCTTGGTATCACGTGACACTGGTCAATTAGTTGGCTAAAGGTTAAAAATCAACTTAAATTAACCCGTTCACGTCACTTGCCCTCTCTCTCTCTCTCTCTCTCTCTCTCTATATATATATATATACATATATATACATATGTTAATGTGTTTTAAAAGTTTTATTGCACTACATATACCGCATATAGTCGAGTATGAGAGGGTCAAATACCTAGTTCTAGGATAAAATGAAAGTGTATAGTGTATATGTTTCCTGAGCCAAAGATTCCTTCAAATAACTTGAAACACTCAATATAGTTTATTGATGACATTCTGTACAGGAAGCCAATGACCCTAGCCAGTGGTGGACATGAATGGTGGTCATCTCTATGACAACAAAGATACTTTAGGAACCCAACAAATGACCCTGGCCAGTGGTGGACATGAATGGTGGTCATCTTTTTGACAACAAAAATACTTTTACTTCAGGAACCCAACAAAGGACCCTAGCCAGTGGTGTACATGAATGGTGGTCATCTGTATGACAACAAAGATACTTTAGGAACCCAACAAATGACCCTGGCCAGTGGTGGACATGAATGGTGGTCATCTTTTTGACAACAAAAATACTTTTACTTCAGGAACCCAACAAATGACCCTAGCCAGTGGTGTACATAAATGGTGGTCATCTCTATGACAACAAAGATACTTTAGGAACCCAACAAATGACCCTAGCCAGTGGTGGGCATGAATGGTGGTCATCTCTATGACAACAAAGATACTTTAGGAACCCAACAAATGACCCTAGCCAGTGGTGGACATGAATGGTGGTCATCTCTATGACAACAAAGATACTTTAGGAACCCAACAAATGACCCTAGCCAGTGGTGGGCATGAATGGTGGTCATCTCTATGACAACAAAGATACTTTAGGAACCCAACAAATGACCCTGGCCAGTGGTGGGCATGAATGGTGGTCATCTCTATGACAACAAAGATACTTTAGGAACAAAACAAATGACCCTAGCCAGTGGTGTACATGAATGGTGGTCATCTCTATGACAACAAAGATACTTTAGGAACCCAACAAAGGACCCTGGCCAGTGGTGGACATGAATGGTGGTCATCTCTATGACAACAAAGATACTTTAGGAACCCAACAAAGGACCCTGGCCAGTGGTGGGCATGAATGGTGGTCATCTCTATGACAACAAAGATACTTTAGGAACCAAAAAAGTTTTTGAGGCAACCCACTACTGTAACTCCGTTAAAAAAACAATTCTACTATTTGTAGCTTACCTGTGGTGAAGTAGGGTGAGACTTGGATAAACCAAGCAGGACCCGCCCACTACTCTAGAGGGTCTGTCTTCATCTAACTCACATTAACACCAAATGATGTATTCTTAATGACAGCAGCCCGACGGGGCGCGAGTGAAGGGGGGGGGTGAGGGTGCAATTATCGGGAACACCCCACAGGAGTACGTCACACGACACGGTGCATAGCAAACATGATTGGTAGATTTAACATTATCTTGTCACGTCAGCAAGTGACTGTCAGTCGCATGTATGATTGTTGGGAGTGGACGCCAGGCGCTTGTATGATTGTTGGCAATGGACCACCAGGCGCTTGTATGATTGTTGGCAGTGGACCACCAGGCGCTTGTATGATTGTTGGCAATGGACCACCAGGCGCTTGTATGATTGTTGGCAATGGACCACCAGGCGCTTGTATGATTGTTGGCAATGGACCACCAGGCGCTTGCATGATTGCTGGCAACGGACCACCAGGCGCTTGTATGATTGTTGGCAATGGACCACCAGGCGCTTGTATGATTGTTGGCAATGGACCACCATGCGCTTGTATGATTGTTGGCAATGACCACCAGTGGTGTGTATGATTGCTAGCCAATGACCACCAGTGGTGTGTATGATTGCTAATACATGCGTCACAGTGACCGAATGTTACATGTCAATGGTAGTAATGTTGACGTCATATTGTCCGAGTGTTACATGTCAATGGCAGTAATGTTGACGTCACAGTGACCGAGTGTTACATGTCAATGGCAGTAATGTTGACGTCATATTGTCCGAGTGTTACATGTCAATGGCAGTAATGTTGACGTATATAACTTCGCTAACGACGTCCAGGCACGACATGGCCCTAATTAACACGACGGCTCACAGCCATTAAGAGACGACCATCCACCATCAACAAATCAATAAGTCCAGGCAGGCACGTTTACTCCTCTTATTTCGTCTATACCACGTACACGTATAGGGCAAGCAGAGGAACTGTGCGATTGAACATCAAAAATATATAGATCTAAGGTTAAAGAAACCAATCTGCAGGCTTCAGTTATATGTGTAGACAAACTCTTGAACTAAACATTCACATCCCAGTCTAACTTTGTCTAACTTTCGTATTTACACAAATAAAGTAACGTCAAAAATACACAAGCCTCTCTCCTCCAACATCACCCCCGCCCCTCAACCCGCATCAAGTATAAAACTAAGACATAACATAGTGTGAAGAAAGAGTTGTCACGTTACACTTAGACTTCGGTCTTACACCTCAAGCAAGGCACTCTCGTTGGAATTGGTGAAATCAACGAAGGGGCGCAAGACATTTAGTACGCGAATATCAGAGATGGGTGACCTCCCCTCATCAATAGCTCGTCCAAAACTATCGGGGCTTGGAGTGGGGGGGGATGCTACATAAGCCAAGGGTTACGCGGGGAGGGTGGGGGGGGGACATTTTGTAAAACGTATGATAGACTTAACACGGTCAAATGTAGGATTAAGGAAACAGGCCCCATTACAAACCATCAGCGGGTCTTATAGTGTCAGTAGGACTAAGCGAACAGGCCCCATTTTAAACCATGAGCGGGTCTTACAGTGTCAGTAGGACTAAGGGAACAGGCCCCATTACAAACCATCAGCGGGTCTTACAGTGTCAGTAGGACTAAGGAAACAGGCCCATTACAAACCATCAGCGGGTCTTAAACTGTCAGTAGGACTAAGGGAACAGACCCCATTACAAACCATCAGCGGGTCTTACAGTGTCAGAGCGTCATCAGACCAGGTAGAATTTAGGAAGCAATAAAACTGGGCACAGGCCAGCCAGAACGCTAATTCCAGGTGAGAACGTTGCAGTACCCAAAGTTGGTTGTAAGTTGTATACCCCGAGATCTCGGCTTTGAACATCGCCTTCTGTCGAGTCTACTGTCGTGAAAGTCCCAGAGTTACCATAGAGTCCGTGCTGTAATTAACTCAAGGTCATCATTGGGTCATCATGTCACACTCTCTCTGTCTGGGAGCGGGTGGGATGAAATCCCGGGACGAGTAGTGCATACTGACCAAAGAAAACATCAATAATTCTCTGACAGTCAGTCCAGGGACGGAGAGTACATACTGACCAAAGAAAACATCAATAATTCTCGGACAGTAAGTCCAGGGGCGTGTAGTACATACAGACCAAAGAAAACATCAATAATTCTCTGACAGTAAGTCCAGGGGCGTGTAGTACATACAGACCAAAGAAAACATCAATAATTCTCGGACAGTAAGTCCAGGGACGGACAGTACATAATGACCAAAGAAAACATCAACAATTCTCTGACAGTAAGTCCACGGATGGACAGTACATGCTGACCAAAGCAAACATCAACAATTCTCTGACAGTAAGTCCAGGGACATGTAGTATATACTGACCAAAGCAAACATTAACAATTCTCTGACAGTAAATCGACGTCAAAGAAAGTTTCTTCTTATTATCCGGGTAGTTCACAGATCACAAATATTTGATGTCATTCCGCTAACTGATGTCATTCCGCTAACTGATGTCATTCCGCTAACTGATGTCATTCAGCTAACTGATGTCATTCCGCTTACTGATGTCATTCCACTAACTGATGTCATTCCGGTAACTGATGTCATTCTGCTCACTGATGTCATTCTGCTAACTGATGTAATTCCGGTAACTGATGTCATTCCGCTCACTGATGTCATTCTGCTAACTGATGTCATTCCACTAACTGATGTCATTCCACTAACTGATGTCATTCCACTAACTGATGTCATTCCACTAACTGATGTCATTCCGGTAACTGATGTCATTCCGCTTACTGATGTCATTCCGCTAACTGATGTCATTCCGCTTACTGATGTCATTCAGCTAAATGATGTCATTTCGCTTACTGATGTCATTCCGGTAACTGATGTCATTCCACTAACTGATATCATTCCGCTTAATGATGTCATTCCACTAACTGATGTCATTCCGGTAACTGATGTCATCCGCTCACTGATGTCATTCTACTAACTGATGTAATTCCGGTAACTGATGTCATTCCGCTCTCTGATGTCATTCTGCTAACTGATGTCATTCCACTAACTGATGTCATTCCACTAACTGATGTCATTCTGCTAACTGATGTCATTCCGCTAACTGATGTCATTCAGATAACTGATGTCATTCCGGTAACTGATGTCATTTCGCTTACTGATGTTATTTTGCAAAGGATGTTTATATTTTCAGTATCCTTCCACAATAAATATTTATAGATATATCTGACGCACGCTGAAAGCCATCGTAAAGCTTACCTATAAACTGAAAGTAACTAATTGCTTTGTTTCTAACTAATACTATTTTTGATCAATTAATTTCTCACTTAAATAAGTGTGTGTTCGTGTGACAGATCAAGATATAAATCTACTCAACTAAAACTAATTAGGAATGTATATGCCTTAAACTTAAATAATACTAGTTATTACTTTTTTTAAAAAAAAACGGAAATTGTTTAATAAATAGTTTCAAAAATGTCATTAAATTCATTGGCTTATTTCCTTTAAAATGTCATTTTTCTCCCACATAAAAGTTCTTTCGTTAAAAATAGTTTTTGTTACTTATACTATATCCGGTATTTAAAATAGTTTTTGTGACGTATATCCGGTATTTAAAATAAAAAGGGAGACAATGATGACGTGGCAAATTTTTGAGGTCCCTTATTTCCTCTGACTATTCATTGTTGACCAAAGACAGAGATGGACTTCAAACAATGGCAAACTTGCATTTGATGGTCTCACAACAGAGAGATCAAGAGAAGCTGATAAAGATCGCAGCATCTGAGCTTCATTACAGAATATTAGTTCTGCAAAGGTGCTCAGCACCCGCGCTAAGGTAGAATGGGACCAGAACCGGAAGTGGCAGGAGCCAATCCTAGCCCTCAGTACGGCTCGTGTTCTGGGTGTTACATTACATTCGCACGGAGAGACTCGGCCGGTGCGGAAGCGCGCTTGTAGCATTGTTCTTTTACGAGGTGCGCACCGTGGCATGCACGCACTGAGACTGATGTCTGCGAGGTTAATGGCGCCCTTGTAAATGAGACACCTAGTAATGCTGGTGAGACAACACAAGTGTGTGTGTGTGTGGGGGGGGGGGAGATCAGTCAAGGGCTAATCGCTAGTGACAACCGAGGTACTTTGGGCAAGAGGAGACCACCTGCAACAGCCCACTGAAGCGCTGTCTGTATGCGTTAACTTTTCCTTTGAACTTGTTTTCGCGTGTAATGTCAACAGCGGTTTCTCTTGAGCACTAAGGGTTGCGAGCAGAGAGCTGAGGCGAGAGATGGGGAGGGTATGAGCCATCCCAGGGCCGCCTCATAGAGTTTGTTCACACAATGTTTTATTGGTAAGAACTCATGAACATGTCATGTCTTTAAGTTAGTCAGTCAGTCAGTCAGTTAGTTAGTTAGTTAGTTAGCCATCAAAGGAACCAAAGAACCATCAATGTCGCTAAGTTTTCTTGCTGTTTCCATTTCTGTGCATCGTAACAAACCAACAGAGCTGTCCTGGTTGGTGTGTCCAACAGAGCTGTCCTGGTTGGTGTGTGACAACTGTTGACATGAAATGCTGACACTGGGTGACATTCTTCAAAAAGCTTTAACTGGAAACAGGGCAATCTGTTACATGTCGCTGACATCTTTGGCGCACCCCTGATATATACAGCCAATCTTTAGCACACCCCTGATATATACAGCCCATCTTTAGCGCACCCCTGATATATACAGCCAATCTTTAGCGCACCCCTGATATATACAGCCAATCTTTAGCACACCCTTGATATATACAGCCCATGTTTAGCGCACCCCTGATATATACAGCCAATCTTTAGCACACCCCTGATATATACAGCCCATGTTTAGCGCACCCCTGATATATACAGCCCATGTTTAGCGCACCCCTGATATATACAGACCATGTTTAGCGCACCCCTGATATATACAGCCCATGTTTAGCGCACCCCTGATATATACAGCCCATGTTTAGCGCACCCCTGATATATACAGCCTATCTTTAGCGCACCCCTGATATATACAGCCTATCTTTAGCGCACCCCTGATATATACAGCCTATCTTTAGCGCACCCCTGATATATTTAAAGCCCATGTTTAGTGCACCCCTTTATATATACAGAACATGATTAGTGCACCCCTTATACACTTTCATCCATGTTTACTGCACCCAAAATGACTTCAGTTTAGCAGCGTAGACCCCATTTCTATCGGAATATTTGAAATCTCCGCCGGGTGTCTTTAAACGTGTTTATGGCAGACAGCCATTCAGCGAGCCACTAAAACCTAAGGGGGGGGGAATTGGGGCTGCCATTAAAGGGAGCTGAAAATTGAAGCGCTCAGAGCTTGCATCTAACCACCAGACACTTGCATCTAACCACCAGACACTTGCATCTAACCACTCTAACCACCAGACACTTGCATCTAACCACCAGACACTTGCATCTAACCACCAGACACTTGCATCTAACCACCAGACACTTGCATCTTACCACCAGACACTTGCATCTAACCACCAGACACTTGCATCTAACCACCAGACACTTGCATCTAACCACCAGACCAGACACAATTGCATCTAACCACCAGACCAGACACAATTGCATCTAACCACCAGACCAGACACAATTGCATCTAACCACCAGACACTTGCATCTAACCACCAGACCAAACACAAGTTCATCTAACAACCAGACCAGACACAATTGCATCTAACCACCAGACACTTGCATCTAACCACCAGACCAAACACAAGTTCATCTAACCACCAGACCAGACACAATTGCATCTAACCACCAGACACTTGTATCTATCCACCAGACCAGACACAATGTCATCTAACCACCAGACCAGACACAATTGCATCTAACCACCAGACACTTGTATCTATCCACCAGACCAGACACAATTTCATCTAACAACCAGACCAGACACAATTGCATCTAACCAACTAACCTCTAGATCTGACTATGTGAAAACCAAACTGTGTGTCTAACGAGCCTACGTCATCTGTACGATGCTATATGGATGCGAGACATGGAATAATTATTAAGGCTGAACCTAGTGTTGTTTTAGTCCCAGGTCCTATTCTAGTTTCAGTTTTTATTTCGTTTTTTCTGTAATAATTTTAGTTTTAGTCTAGTTTTAGGCCCAATTTTAGTTTTTGTTTTAGTTTTCGTCGACTAAAACTAAAACAACAGAGTTTTAGTTTTCGTCTTATTCATTTTAGTTTCACTTTTAGTTTTAGTCTTTTAAACACCTATAACTAATAACATCATTGTTCATGACAAATTGTTGAAACAGATTGAAGCATAATAATAGTAGTCACAGAGATGACAGCTCAGTGTACTGAGACTGAGTCCATTCACTCCATTGTAACATAAGTCACACTATCACATTATGTTATTGTTATGTGCCAATGCAATGACTCAATTTTTGAATATGTTGTCGACTAGCAGACTTGCAGTGTATGTAAAAAAAATAAACTAAAAACGTAATAACAATAAGAAACCAAAAATGTTAGTCAAAATTAAAACAAACGTATTTTCACTCTAACACCTAGAACTCTGACCTAACTAAACTAAATAACAACAGTTCACTTGAAGAGTGAAGACTAAACGTCAAAACAAATGACTTTTCAGCTTGAGAAAGGCTCGTTTTTCAAGACTTTGATTAGTCCTGTTTCTTTTCCCAGTTGTCAAATCACCACAAAGAGAAAAAAATTCACTCCACGTAAGCCTCCGAAGCTGGTGCATTCAATATATCTAAATTCTAAAGCCAATGGTGCAGGCAACGGAAACGTTTTTTGAACGTTCTGTGATTGCGAATAGCTTAAACCATAGCCATCCTCACTGACTGCTGTTGCAGCTTCTTGATAGTGCAACAAATAATCTGCCAGTTCGTCTTCAGGCCCACGAACTGCAGATATAATATTAGTGATGGGTGTGTAAGGCAGAAGACCGATCTACGTGTCGCACATTTGTAGAAGAGGGCGTCATAGTACCTGAGGAGTGAAGGATGGAGGTGGCTGCAGACAGAAGAGCTAGGAGAAAGGCCAAAATATTGGGAAGAATTAGTGCGCAAAAGTTGTGGTAAAGATTGTCACTGAAGGATAGGACTGCACAGCAACACGAGGAAATGCACCTCAGATCAACGGTGATGACCATCGTCTTGCGAGACGGAAGGAGGCCGATATATCAGACCTGACACTTGCATGTGCTCACATCACAGATGGGGTTGGCAGAACGGCCAAGGTTTCCTCATTACCTTGAGGCCAACCCTTTAAAATCTGCAGGTGATCTTGTCTGGTTTATTGATGTCAATTCTCGGCCACGTCAATCTCTCATGTTTTGGTTTGTTGGTGTCCCCCCCCCCCACACATACACACAACACCACCATGACACCACATTTAAAAGGTAAATAAACATAGTTGAACCGGAGGCGTTGCAATGATTTATTCAGGCTCTTACGCCACCCGGGCATACCGGTATGTTATGGGCGCAAACGGTGGTGGGTGGAATTATCGAAACAGTGAACACCAGGAACAAAATTTAGACTACTCGTCTAGTTCATTGGAAATAACGTTTTTTTGTTTCAATAAGTGCGATGTCATATATAGCACACATATACTATTCATTAATTTATTCTTTTATGTTTTAAATTTTAGTTAAAGCAGACAAAGTATATATGCAACTAGCCTATAACAATAAAGTTATGAATGGGTAGAAAAAGTCTGCCGATCCCTGGGCTATAGCATACTCTGTGTTAGAATGGGTCATACACTGTGTCAGAATGGGTCATACACTGTGTCAGAATGGGTCATACACTGTGTCAGAATGGGACATACACTGTGTCAGAATGGGTCATACACTGTGTCAGAATGGGACATACACTGTGTCAGAATGGGTCATACACTGCGTCAAAATGGGTCATACACTGTGTCAGAATGGGACATACATTGTGTCAGAATAGGACATACACTGTGTCAGAATGGGTCATACACTGCGTCAGAATGGGACATACACTGTGTCAGAATGGGTCATACACAGTGTGAGAATGGGACATACTTTGCGTCAGAATGGGGCATACACAGTGTGAGAATGGGACATACACTGTGTCAGAATAGGACATACACTGAACCGGGCTATGACTGACATAGTAACACCCTTATCTCTGTTCCATAAAATGTCAGAAATGCATGACTGATCCCTAAGACCAGCTAAACACCGTTAGGCGGCATGTCGTACGCCAGGTGATCCGCATGCAGGTGTCCCAATCACACGTGAGACACCAGGGTAGGAAATGTCGTCAATGTTGTGACTAGGACGTGAAATCTCCTTCTCCAAACAACTGGCGGTTAAAGGAAAGGTCAGAGTCTCTTTCAGAGACCTTTCCCTCGACCGATGGCTCGACATATGGAGGCAGTGAAACCCTTGTACAACATGAGCAAGACGCTCAGCGACTTTCTCTTTCATGCTCGTTGCGCAGATGACGTCACAGTGCCACAGCAGGGGTTCTAACTACGGGATTATTTCTTAAGGGAAGACGAGCATCAAATGGACTATTTAGTCAATCATTTAGTTAATCATTTAGTCAATCATTTAGTTAATCATTTAGTTAATCATTTAGTCCAATTATTAAATCATTGTAAAATTATCCGCCAGGTAAAGTATCAATTTAGCGAACGAAAAGGCAAAGAGACAGTGATGGTAGAAAAGAGACAGTGATGGTAGACTAGAGACAGTGATGGTAGAAAAGAGACAGTGATGGTAGACAAGAGACAGTGATGGTAGACAAGAGACAGTGATGGTAGACAAGAGACAGTGATGGTAGACTAGAGACAGTGATGGTAGACAAGAGACAGTGATGGTAGACAAGAGACAGTGATGGTAGACAAGAGACAGTGATGGTAGACAAGAGACAATGATGGTAGACAAGAGACAGTGATGGTAGACAAGAGACAGTGATGGTAGACAAGAGACAGTGATGGTATAATATTGTTAGGTTTCGACGTCACTTTAACGTGAGATTCTGATTGAGCAGCCCCCCCCCCCCCTCACACAGAGGACCACCTGTCAGTAAGCTGTTTCCCACTCCCACAAGTGTTTCCCAATGTTACAACTATAATATCCCGCGGGGATTTCCCGCTTCGCGAGAAAATAGAATATTTACAAGATTATTATGAAAGGCTTGATCCTTACACTGTGGACGTGATCCTTAACTGGGGACGTGATCCTTACACTGAGGACGTGATCCTTACATCGGGACGTGATCCTTAACTGGGGACGTGATCCTTAACTGAGGACGTGATCCTTACACTGAGGACGTGATCCTTAACTGAGGGCGTGATCCTTAACTGAGGATGTGATCCTTACACTGAGGACGATATCCTTACACTGAGGACGTGATCCTTAACTGGGGACGTGATCCTTAACTGGGGACGTGATCCTTAACTGAGGACGTGATCCTTACACTGAGGACGTGATCCTTAACTGGGGACGTGATCCTTACAATGAGGACGTGGTTCTTACATTGGGACGTGATCCTTAATTGGGGACCTGATCCTTAACTGCGTACCTGGTCCTTACATTGGGACGTGATCCTTACATTGAGGACGTGATCCTTACACTGAGGACGTGATCCTCACACTGAGGTCGTGGGGCCTTACCAGTACCACGGCTCGAACAGATGATTCGAGTTATTGCAGCACTCGAGTTCTTGCAGCGGTTCGGCAGTCCAGCGCGCTACCACTAAGACCACCGCGCCCCCTTGTTGGTCCATAGTGATCTACTAAGACCACTCTCTACTACACAAGATGTCATCAAAATTCTAACGACAAAGTACGTAAGCAGGATAAAAGAAAGACTTGGACTGAGAGAATTAAAGGGAGGTTAGGACTGAGAGAATTAAAGGGAGACTAGGACTGAGAGAATTAAAGGGAGACTGGGACTGAGAGAATTAAAGGGAGACAGGGACTGAGAGAATTAAAGGGAGACTAGGACTGAGAGAATTAAAGGGAGACTGGGACTGAGAGAATTAAAGGGAGGCTGAGACTCAGAGAATTAAAGGGAGACAGGACTAAAAACAAAATGGAGACAGGACTAAAAAGAAGGAACGAAAGGAAGGCGAGGGCAGTTCCAAGAAGAATTTAAGCATGCAAAGTAGGGCACTAATGTTGAAATAATTCCAGCTGTATTTGCTCGTGACCCAAGAAAGAACAGGGGCAGGGGGCTTGTGGGTCGTTAGTGTTAATTGAAACATCAGAATTAACCAGAAAAAACAATTACGCAAGAGACACGGAACATGCATTTAGCATGCGCTTTCATAATGGGCAAACCAGCCGGCGGTTTGTGGGCAGCATGTCCTTTCTATGAAAAACGCGCAATGAGCAATGCAGAAGTCTTGGGGAAACACACGCGGGAGTGACCTCGATATTTTCAATCTCTTTTTTATTCCCCAGTTTCACCCCGCCCTTTATTTTTAAAGCAGAAAAATGTAGAAAGGAATACGCCATGACGGTTAGGGCTGGCCATGATAGATGTATCCGTGACCGGGCAAAGCTAACACAGGACACGCGCTGAGGCCACGAGAAATGCTCCCTTCTGCGAGGGCTACAAGAGATGATTGTTAAAACAAGTTTTTGGGGGACGCACCATTTCATTTTGTGCAGATGGCGGGTAGAAGGGGCTATACTCTCACTACTTCCGCCTTAAAATGGAGGTACTGACACGAGAGGTCGTCATGGCCTCGCGCTAGATGCGCTTTTAACTTGCAAACAGCAGTACTGATTCGTGTTTGTACAGTTACTATTGGATATTGACTCGTGTTTGTACAGTTACTATTGGATATTGACTCGTGTTTGTACAGTTACTACAGGATATTAACTCGTGTTTGTACATTTACTATTGGATATTGACTCGTGTTTGTACAGTTACTATTGGATATTGACTCGTGTTTGTACAGTTACTATTGGATATTGACTCGTGTTTGCAAATTTACTACAGGATATTGACTCGTGTTTGCAAATTTACTACAGGATATTGACTCGTGTTTGTACAGTTACCATAGGATATTGACTCGTGTTTGTACAGTTACTATTGGATATTGACTCGTGTTTGAACAGTTACTATTGGATATCGACTCGAGTTTGTACAAGTACTGTAGGATATTCGTGTTTGTACACATTTTCTATCGAGATTTTTTACATGCTTTTTGGAGGGTTTACTTGTTACTGTCGAGTTGCGCAAGTGTAATAATGAATTACAGAATATGTGAGACTCATGTGTCATTTAATGACAACACAGGTCGCATGTAATGACAACACATATCTTTGTATTGACAGCACATGTCTCATGTAATGACAGCACATGTCTCATGTAATGACAGCACAGGTCTCATTTAATGCCAGCACATGTCTCATTTAATGACAGCACATGTCTCACGTAATGACAGCACATGTCTCATTTAATGACAGCACATGTCTCATGTAATGACAGCACACGTCTCATGTAATAACAGCACATGTCTCGTGTAATGACAGCACATGTCTCATTTAATGACAGCACATGTTTCATGTAATGACAGCACATGTCAGAAACTTATTTCACACCACGATTCTGCACAAAAACATTTTTATGTCCTTTGTTTATTTTTTTCATTTTGATGCTGCATCTCTTCGTGTTATTTTTTGTTCATTTATTATTCGCCCTCCATATTTACCGTTACGCCTCGTTTGAATCCCTATCCGTCTTCGTGAACTCATTAAAAATCACCCGGGTAACTCGAACCATCCCTGACGCCTGATACACAAAAAAGCCACCACCTCCAGCAAACCTTTCTGCCATTTCTCATCAAGAAAATCAATGGCGTGTACAGGCACACAAACAATCCCTTGTAAAAATTACGCTGGTAGATCTGTGCCACGAGAGCTTTGGACAGCTTCCACGGGGCGAGACGCCCTCGAGGGCATTAATTAATCCTGATCCATCTACCCATCCGTATGTTATGCATTTTAACCTGTTATCGTTGCTCACGTTCCAATAACTCCAGAAAACAAACAAGTTTTCATTTATTTATTTCCACAGCCAAGTCTCACAAACAAAAATCGTTGTTCTTGGTGCACGTTTCTTAGATCACGAGAGTTTAATTCGCCGTGATTATTTGGAGATGAAAACGAGTTTATATACAAGATTAATTGTTTCAGTAGTATGAAAGGGTGTTTGTTAACGTTTAGGGGCAATGGCTACCAGGGTTTTGTTGACGTTTGGAGGCAATGGCTACCAGGGTGTCTGTTAACGTTTGGAGGCAATGGCTACCAGTGTGTTTGTTAATGTTTGGAGGCAATGGCTACCAGGGTTTTTGTTAACGTTTGGAGGAAATGGCTACCAGGGTGTTTGTTAAAGTTTGGATGCAATGGCTACCAGGGTGTTTGTTTAAGTTTGGATGTAATGGCTACAAGATAAGCAGCATACATTATGATGCGCCTTCTGTCATTTGACCTTTTACCCCCCCTCCACCCCCCACACACACCGACCGACCGACAGAAAGTAAGAAAACCGACAGACAGAAAGAAAGACACACAGATAGGTGTATGGATAAATAGATAGATATACCACTATAATAGCTACACAAAACCTCCTCAGTTTCGATGTAAATCACAGCTAACGTTATCATAATTCGTTGCACCATCTTTGTCCCCTTCCGATAAAGTAAACAATAAAGTATTCTATTTTTCCCCTCGCCTCCCTCTCGGAAAGAAAAAAAACCGTCGTGCCCTCGTCAACTACCTCTGCAGTTTGACTCAATTTTTTTTTTTTTTGACCTTCTCAATTCTCTCTCTCTCGCGGTAAGTAAAACAAAGAGCGAGCCCATTACGCGTGTGTTAAAACAATCAAGGTAAATGAAAGGGACCTCACTCTTAACACTTCAAACAAGCTCTGATATTTTAACTCTCAGCATTTGTCTCAACATCTGGGGGTAGCTACCACCCGCCTCCCCCCTCACTTCTTGTCTCCCCCAGGACATACCAGAGACAGCGCCCCGCCCCAGCCGAGGTGTAGTCCTACTTAGCTTAACACCACTTTCATCCCCACACCCAAACCAACCCAACCCACAAGAATCTTCAAACAACCCACCATCAATGAAATTTGAAGGCAATCAGCAAACTAGTTCTATGTGTGTGTCATACTATCTGAAATATAGTGGTAATATACTAGTTCTATGTGTGTTATACTATCTGAAATATAGTGGTAATATTCTAGTTCTATATGTGTTATACTATCTGAAATATAGTGGTAATATGCTAGTTCTATGTGTGTGTCGTACTATCTGAGATATAGTGGTAATATACTAGTTCTAAGTGTCATACTATCTGAAATATAGTGGTAATATACTAGTTCTATGTGTGTGTCATACTATCTGAAATATAGTGGTAATAGTTGTATATGTGTGTGTCATACTATCTGAAATATAGTGGTAATATACTAGTTCTATGTGTGTGTCATACTATCTGAAATATAGTGGTAATAGTTGTATGTGTGTGTCATACTATCTGAAATATAGGGCTTAAATTACCAGCATCATGTGAGTTCATACTACCTAAAATTCGGTGGTATCTGGTATCGAGAGTAGTAATAGTAAATTACCGTAGTGACTGAAGCTATACCCTAGTTTAACATAGAGCAAAATAGAACTTTGTCAGTAAGGAGTAGTCAATGCCCCATAATATGTCTTTGTTCCAATAGAATTGACATGAATGGTCCAAGTAAAAAGTAGAGAGTCTCAGTAACTGTAGTGTCTTAACACATAGTGGCACGTTGGACGAGTGGCATGCACACTCAGCTAGCGTACCCATGGCCGTGGGTTTGAATCTCAGTAAAGTCAGGGATTTGTTCCCGGGCCAAACAAACTGTGACAGAAACAATCTGATTGGCTTACAGTTGTTTGTTTGTGTGTGTGTGTGTGCGTGTGTGTGTGTCTATGTGTGTGTGTGTGCGCGCGTGTGTAAATTACAAATATTTGTTCAATTCATGATTTATAAGACAATCTAGATGTCCAAAAAACAACATGCTTGTAATTTTATATTTGATGTAACTCAAGTGATGTATCATGAAGAATACATTACAGTAGCTCATTACTTTTAAATAATTTAATATTTCCAAGAAAAAAATAATTTGTAACTAATGTGTAATTCATAAAGTTTTCTTTTTTTTAAACTTTAGTCTGGGAATGTTCATTGCATGAGTTCTGTTAAAAGTGAAAGTAGTTAAGAGATCAAACTTATGGAGCAGGGGTGGCCAGACCTGTAGTAACTGAGGGCCATTAGACCAGGGGTGGCCAGACCTGTAGTAACTGAGGGCCATTAGACCAGGGGTGGCCAGACCTGTAGTAACTGAGAGCCATTTTAAAATATAACAAAATTGTTGAGAGCAGCATTGAAGCACTATGTGTCATTAAACCTTGGAAATCTTCTGGCAATCCTTGTCACATACCTTTTATAAATTGTACGTCAACCGCTATGTGAACACAGAAGAGGGACACGTAGCTCGCGAGCCGCAGTTTGGCCACCGTTGTTATAGAGCAAAGAAATATAACTTATAGGGCAAAGAAATATAACTTATAGAGTAAAGAAATATTACTTATAGAGGAGAGAAATATAACTTATACGGTCATAGGTCTCATTAAAAAGACAGACACTAGAAAATGTCACACATAAATTTGTAAAAATCTACAAGAGTTTAAACATGAAAAAGTCAATTACTAAAGATAATAAAAAGAACATTCATACAAAATCTATGTAACAAATTTGTTTGATGTAGAAAAGAGGAAACAATCAAACAAAACAGAAATTATCTGACTGCATTTACACTTACGTAGATGAAATTTCAAAAACTTCAATCTTTCAATGATCATTTACGCTTATATTTGTAAAAACAAACTGCAATGCAAGTTGTTTTTTTTTTTTTAAATTTTCAGATTTTTAAAATTAAATTTCAAATTAAGACATACCTGAAAGTGTTTAAAGACTTTTTAAAAATATCAGACAAAGTCGAGACAAATTTAGTTTTTTAAGATTAATTTAAGTTCTGCAAGTAAAGATCTGATAGAGAGAAAGTTAAGAGTCAGGAGTAAAAAAAAAAGTGTTCCCTACCTGTTCTCTACCTGACATGCCATAGGAAGCCAGGTGATAAACAACACTGGCTCCCTTGATAACTTGGGATAGAGTTTCTCCCTCAGTGATATTGCCCTGAATAGATTGACAATAAGCCCCATCAAAATAGTTCCCAGGTGCGGTATCAGCTGAACTCAAGGGACAATTTATTATTCAGGAAACTTAACAAAGTTAAAGAGGAATAATAAAACATTTTACATTTCTAAACTCCCCCCCCCCACCCCAGAGTTTTCATTAAATTTTTGCCCTGAAAAAAAAATGATAGAAAGTCATATAACCTGTGTTTAATTACTTTTAAAATAGATATCATGAGTGCTTGGCCCTGATTCTGGCTTAAACTGAATGTTTTATTTTACAGTTGCCTTGGATTTCAAGTGGATAAAGGATGTAACCGAAACAAGATTCTTGGATTTAACTAAAAATATGGATTAACTGAAAAACTTTTGGAGGATGAGTTCTCTGTGAAATGGATTATGATGTGGTTTTATATTTTTTTATTTTCTCCTAATGGTGGAACAAGATTAAATTCTTGAAAATTAAGGTAAGTAACAAACTAACAAATTTCTAGAGAACTACTAGAGCAAAAAAGGTAAAACTGTGTTTTACTTAGAGTACATATATCTAACTTATTATTTATTTCTATATATAACTGTAAAATAAAGTAAAATGGAGAAATATTTCTCTATTAAAACTTGTGAATGCTAGACTCAAGTACTTTTTGAAAGTATTACACGAGAAGGATTACTTTCATTCTTGCCAAAAATATCATTAAATAAATATAACATTGTTGATGAGACAGTACAGATATAGTATTTTTTATGTCCTTGTACTTTAGCTGTACTAATAAAGTGGTGAAAAAAAACTTTATAATGACAAAAAAGTTTTAGGACACAATAAAAGAATCACCTGAATAAATTCCATTCCATCTTCTAGTTCCCAGACAGGCTCCTTCAAATCAAATAATTTGACTTTATGACCTTTCTTGGCCAATCTCTTTCCTAAAGAGAAACCTGGAAAACCTCCTCCTCCAGTGATAACATGTATCTCTGACCCTTTGACAGCAGCTGACCGTGTACTGACCATGGTGGATTGGTGTAGTAATCTGTAATAAAGGCAAATAATTTGTTTGGCTTTCATTGAACTGTCACCCATAAATATGGGGAGGAGGATATTTGCGTTTTAATATTTAAGATAAATATAAACACAATGCTATCCTCATCAAGATACTGAGACACATTCATACATAATAAATAATGTGAATGTAAAGAATGAATTATTTTAATTATAAATGGCTTATACCTTCAAAATTTCAATGGCAAGATGTCAGCCCATTATAATTATGTGGAAAATATAATATATTAATATTAATTAATAACTTAGTAGGCTATTACATGCTATGTCTATGTACTCTCATAAATAAAAATAAGTATAATATTTAAGACAGCTTGACAATGTGATTAATGTGAAATTGCTACACCTTTATCAACTAAACTATCAACATAGCGCTCCAATCCCCACTCATGGCAAAATAGTTGTTCCTCACTTACATCGGTAAATATGAAGAATCTCGACCGTGACGTCACGGTCATTACCGGTGGCCATCTTTGTTGTTATGGCACGTCCTTAAAAAAAGCTAAAATTAAAATTCTATAGCTATACCTAGCCTAACCCAAACCCTAAAACCTTCCATTTTAAAAATACTTTTAGAATTTATAGAACTCTCGTTTCCAGCAACCGATAGCGTCGTGACGTCACGGCCAAGATTCTTCCCTTTAGCCCTTACATCCTGTTACAATGAATCAAAATTTGAAGTTAGAAGTAAGACTAAGACTCTAAGTCTAAGACACAGTAACTCAGTGAGTGACAGTAACTATTACTATTACTATTACTATTAAAGTACTCACTGGCTGGATCTGACTGACTGAGACATAACAGTAAGTGACAAATTAGAAGTAAGACGCAGTAACTTTTACTCAGGAACTCATTTGGCTACTCATTGAACCTGACTCACTTCTGAGACTGATTAATGATTATTGATGATGATTGAAAATTGAATTGATTGCCTGGTTACGCCTGGTACTGGTGACTGACTGGTACTGGTGGTGGCAGAGTAAATTACCGGCTCAGACAAAAGCCGGCCAACGCTCACTGTCCTAATTATAATATAATGTAAATAAAAAAAAATAAAATATTCTTAGACTTGACTTACAACTCTGAATTTACTATTTCCGTCGAAAGAAATTTTATCTATTAAAAGTTAAAGCCTTTATTATTTTATTCTTTTTCTAATCACGAATACCGCCTCTCGTTGCACTGTTTATGTTGTTTCAGTTTGAATTTTGGTTGCTGTAATTTGTAATCCACACTTCCGGAATTTATATTTTTCAAGAATAATTATATTTATTAAACTTCTAGATGTTAAAACTATTTTTGGAGAAAATATACCGACAAAAACATATATTTGAACATAATTTTCAAATATAATTAACGAAAAACAATAGGCTCGATGCCAGCTATTTTACGACATTACCGATCGATACAATTTTCGTGCCCTGAAGCCTGATCACCCGTGGCAACCGAGGAAACCAACATGGCGTCTCATTTGTAAATAAGCTCACCTCGGAGAAGCAGTACGTGGTAAGAAGTAAAAATCCAGGTAAACAAACATTTTCTACGAATTAATGTAGGTTGAATATGAATATATTTTTTAATTAAGATGATATTTTATGCTATTTTATCCGCAAGCCTTATAAAACATCACTTGTCAAAAATAATTTTGGTTGCACTTTTGTTTGCTCTATTACTCTATTACTATTAGACTAGTATTAGACTATTACACTATTACTCTATTCAATAATAATAAAAATTATATATAATATATACACAGTATACAGAGAGAGAGGATCACTGGTTACTGGGTTTGAGAGCATGTAATAATTTTTCTCATTAAAATAGTAAATACCCAAATTAATGACTTGCAATCAATTTACGGAAATATATAAGTCTTATAAGTCCATGCTCACATATTATTTAGGATGTGGCTAGCGCTACGACAATTTTGTCGTAGCAGCAGATGACCCGTTCGGATGTTGCTAGCGTTATGACATGTCATAGCGCTAGTCAGGAAACTAGTGCTACGACATACGCAACTTCTGCTACGACAAGTTTTAGTCACTCTTAGCAGTAGACACCTGGAAAGAATTAAATCTTAACAAACTCTTCTTTATATTGTATACGAATATATATATTATAATACAACATTATTTGTGTGTGCATACATTCTAAAATCTAAATAGATTTAATATTGGTCTACCGAGTATAAATATATCAGCCGATTTTGCTATACTATAGTATACTTGTGTAAATGAGCCTGATGCATTAAAATTTAGTATACCATAAAGCCCAAAGCCGTAAATGAAAATCCTCAAGCAACGATTCACGCACAATTGTAATAATGTAAAATAAGTCGTTTCGTGTGGAATAATAAAATGTGCCGTGTGCAGACTTGTCACAGGAAACCATTCCATTCATCCTTCTACCTCATTTTCACTCTATTACTAATATTATTACTATCCAGAGGGGCGGGTAATAACAACCGCACAGGACTCCTCGTTTACTCGCCTTCCCCCCCCATTACTTCGTGCTGCTGTTTGTGTCAGTTTTCTCAGCCCCCTCCCCGCCTCTCTTTGCACTATTTATGACGAGCAAGTCTGCGGCGCATGATGCCAATGATGCGCTATGCCTCCTTCGGCTGAAAATGGCTTCAAATCCCGCTTCCCCCGCTTGCGTTCAGCACTTTTTCGCAATGCCTTCAATTCAGAGAATTTTTCAAAAATATCTTCCAAACAATTAAGTAACAGTGATGGTTTATTGTCATTTTTTAAACTCACGCCTCACCTTTTTCGTTGGTGATGCCGACTGAGTGTTAGTAGTATTAGCATAATTAAATACAGCTTTAGTCATAACTGTAAGTAAGCACATATCACATTTTTACGACTGTCATAGCAGCAGTGTCGTAACGCTAGCCAAGCATATGTGGATTGGCTAGTGTTACGACACTTACGACTAGTCTAAAATCTAAATATTTTTATTTTAACAGATTTATTCAACGTATCTGCTTTTCATAATAATAACAAAAATTATCAGCATACTCATTGTGATTAAAAAATAAAATAATAATAATAAATGAAATTTTAAAAAAATCATGACTGCAGCGGGATTCGATCCCGCTATCAATAGTATCATATCATTTTCGAATCAACCGAACTATCACTTGATCTAGCGAAGCTGCTGGGAAAGTGTAATTTTTTAGCGCATTTTCGAGAAGTCGAATGCGCTATTGCACCCGTTTTGTCCGTCTGTCATCACCTTTGATCACAGCATCCATAAGTCCTAGACCCATGATGTATATATGTTTTTTGTATGTCCTGACCTGCCATTTGTGCATCAACACTCAGTTACTCGATCCGTTAAAAAACCCCGTTAAAACTACCAAAAAACTTTGCGAATCGAGAGGTAACACTGGCGCAGGGAACGGCCGCCATTGCCGGAAGTCGAATACATCATTTTTCAAGCATTCAAGAGTGGTGCGAAGGCGTGCAAAAGAATTAGTTTTTTTTTTTTTTTGTTGACGTCATTAGAATATGTGTAAAAGTTTAGAGAGTTTTACGTCATCATTTGTGGTGACTTGTAGTTAGATTAAAGAGAAAATAAAAATTTTTAAAATGTAAAGAAATGACTTTTAAATTTAAAAAATGTCAGGTATATTCATTACACAAGAAAATTCATAAAAATATGTCTAAAATCTAAACACAATTACTGATAACTACATATTGCTGATATCTAACATAAGTACTGATACATAATACGAAAATGCGCTAACACGTCCTGAGTTCCAAAAGGGACCAGGCTTAACATGATTTTTAAATTTATAACTGTTTTTCATTTAATGGCTCAATCTAGATTTTTTTAAAAACCTTTAAAATTCATTAATAAGCCTATCTATTGTTCATGATATTTTATTATGAGAACTATAGTTTAGTATTTCAGTATTAGTAATAGCATAATTGAAATACAGAAAATTGTTTACGACTTGTCGTAACGGCAGTCAACCCGGGCGGATGTTGCTGGCGTTACGACATGTCGTAGCACCAGCCACATCCATGCGGGTTGTCTGCCGTTACTTTGTCCTAGCAGTAGACACTCTGTATTATTTATTGCTACTTAGTTAGAATTGTTAGAAGTTAAGTCAACTTAAGTCAAGTTAGAGTTAGACCGGTTAAAATAAAAGGCTAAGGGCCTAAGTCTACGTGAAGTCTCAGGATCTTATCACAGTGTAGATTCGGATATTAAACAGATTTGATAAGAATCTCTGAATCACCCATGATCTATCATCAGAATGTTAACTATTTGTATTACACTAGTGTCTAAAACAGAATGTCAAAACATGTAAATGCACAATGAAGTTTTATTAAGTATGATATCAGTATTAGAAATCTTCTATTAAATTTTTTCTTTTTCATATTATATAATTTTATGTTTGAGGTAAGATGATTGTGTAAAAATATCCAATAACCTCAAATTTTCTCTTTCTGCAACTATGCAACCCTATTCCCAGAATTCATCTCTCAGTATGTTATTGAAAAACTGAATGAATGAATGATTTTAACTAATAACTTAAAAGCAAAGGAAAAAACATTTTTGACTAGACAAGATTAATGCGGTAAATTGCCTAATAATAAACAGGTGAAGGTATTTTTGCTATAGATCTAACTTGGTATAAAAAATGTATGTAAATTATTAGGCAATTATTTTTTTTACTTTCTTTTTATCCCTTTGCTTATAGTCTATTTAAAACAAATAAATTTAGACATAACCTGTAAATTGATAACAAGTTGACACATTTAAAACTACAAGATTTAAATTTTTATCCAGATATGAATATGCATCTTGAAGAAATATAATTAAACCAAATAGGTATCACAGTGATTTTTATTTTGTCTTTCTTACAAAAGAAAACTTACATATCTCTCCATACAATGACATTTAGCTATTTATTTTTTTTACACTTGTTAAGGTTGTAAAACTATTACTTCAAAGAGAAATAATGAAGAAGATAATTTGTTGCTTTTGTCACCAAGATATTGCTAAACAATTATAAATTTCTTGGTTTTAATTTTCATTTTTAAAGAATGTAAAACAAACTTTGATAAAAAGGACCATTTGAATTTTGCCGAAAGAAACTATGGGAATTGATGGTAATAATTTTATGATAATTTTTTTCCTTTTATATGAAAAGAATACATTTGCTGTGTTTCAATAATATATTTTGATAACAAGGGCAGCGGAAAATTATAGAAAAATTATAGAACTTGAAAATATTTGGCAATGACTATGCACTATTAGGCATCAAAATGAAAACCCCTTTAATATTAAATTACTTTAAAATCTAAATCCTAATTTTGATCCTCTTTAAAAATTTTAATCTACAAACTGTTTTTGTGACCAACTTTTCTATAAATCGTTACCAGTAACCACAAAGATAAAGCTATAAATTAAATCGCATTAGCTGTAAAAATAAAGTGCTAACATGCTTCATATGTCATGGTATGTTAAGGTTTGTACTTAATAAATCAGCTATCAAATAGATTTGGTCTAAATAAATTTAATAGTTTCCTAGTAGTGCTTACTTTTGATAAATTTACCCAAAACTTACTTACTGTTAAAATTTTTAAGTTTAACTTTATTTAAGCCAAGAGAAAGCACTCTAGAAAATATCTTAATATTACAAAATACATTACTATTATTAAGTATGTAACTTGTTTACCAATAATTTGTTATTTTTTTGTTCTGAAAGGTTTATTCGGGTGGGCTGATCAACAACAGTTTTTAAAAAATGTACGATAGAGCACCACGAGATATAAACTTTAAGGTTGGATGTACTCCGAGTGTTATTGGACCAGGCAGTTACAATGCTGACACATTAAGCAAGCTAAAGTTAAGATCAGGTAAGAAAATAATTTTATATAGGTAAAGACATTTAAAGTAAAACTAAATGATTGCCTATCGGTCCTGTTGTACCTGTAATTGTTTATAATAACTAATTATTGATTCTTTTGCAAACTATATTTATAGGAGATTAAAATCTAAGTTATGACAGGCGAATGATTTTAAGTCAATTTATTACGGTCTTATGATTTTAAGTCAAGTTATTATGGTCTAATGATTTTAAGTCAATTTATTACGGTCTTATGATTTTAAGTCAATTTATTATGGTCTAATGATTTTAAATCAATTTATTATGGTCTAATGATTTTAAGTCAAGTTATTATGGTCTAATGATTTTAAGTCAATTTATTATGGTCTAATGATTTTAAATCAATTTATGATAAGCAATTAATTGTTTTGTTACATGAAATATGAAAAAATCTAGTTTCCCTACAGCAATTTTAATTTAAGTTTTTAACAGCTGAAAGTGATCATTCGGTCAAGTGTTCCACATATCATTTTTTTGTGAAATGTGAAATAACAATAATTTTAATTTTGTGTATTAATAAAAATGTGTCAATATGCTCCTTATCTACAGATGGATATGCTCCGTTTTTGTCAATGTCCAGTAGAGAAACCTTTCTAAAGGTTAACGATCAAGTGGTTTCAGCACCTGGACCCGGTCACTATGATGTCCACTTGCTTGGGGATGGAGCTAAGGTGAACAATTCTTTTTCTATGACCTGGACGATTGTTAAAAGAGGATTTACTTTATTAGAATTATGTTACTTTAAAATTTTTATAATAATTTAATTTTATCCTTTTTTAAAATAAATATGTAATTTTATGAGTTTTTATAATAATATAATTTTATGCTTTTTTATAATAATATAATTTTATGTTTTTTTATAATAATATAATTTTATGCTATTTTATAATGATATAATTTTATGCGTTTTTATAATAATATAATTTTATGCTTTTTTATAATTATATAATTTTATGCTTTTTTATAAATATATAATTTTATGCTTTTTTATAATAATATAATTTTATGCTTTTTTATAATAATATAATTTTATGCTTTTTTTACAAATATATAGTTTTATGTTTTTTTAAATCTCAGGGCGGATCCTCATTGTCAAACAAGTCGAAACGTTTCCAGGACCCTGTACCTGAAACCCCTGGGCCTGGAGCCTACACTTCACATGTTTACAAGGAAATAGGTCGCAAATCTAAATCTGCCCCTGGCACTACAAGCGATGATGGAGGAATGGTGAGTTTGTGTTATGACCTAAATAAATTATTTGACCACTACAATAAAATAAACTCAATCAGTATGAGATTATCTTTGAACCCATGAAAATTATAACAAGATATTGAACATCAATAACTGGCTGTCCTATTAAATTATGAAAGTGTGTTTGAATAGCACCTGGCATATTTCTTGAATAGGACCTGCCATATTTGTTGAATAGGACCTGGCATATTTGTTGAATAGGATCTGCCATATTTGTTGAGTAGGACATGCCATATTTGTTGAAAAGGACCTGCCATATTTGTTGAATAGGACATGCCATATTTGTTGAATAGGACCTGGCATATTTGTTGAATAGGACCTGGCATATTTGTTGAATAGGACATGCCATATTTGTTGAATAGGACCTGCCATATTTGTTGAATAGGACATGCCATATTTGTTGAATGGGACCTGCCATATTTGTTGAATAGGACCTGGCATATTTCTTGAATAGGACATGCCATATATAGAGAAACAGTTGTAAAAAAAACATATGAAAACAAGTTTTTCAGATGTTACTATATCACCTAATGTTCATAAGGTCTAAAATACAAATCAGTTGGTTTCTTGGTGGGTTTCTCATACATAAACAAAATTAATCTGCTGCTCATTATAAACCTTAAGAATGAACTCATCCTGAAGGGTCATTAGTTTGATCTGTGCTTGGAATGTTTATTGATCGTGTAACTCAGGAGTCACCATCATTTGATCACAAAGTTTGTGATGTTTGTAATGAAATAACGGATGTGGGATGTTTAGTGTTATATCAGAGATACTTTTAAACAGAAATATGGCCACACTCAAAAGATGGCCCCACTTGTTAGATGGCCCCACTTGTAAGATGGTCCATTGGTAACATGGCCCCACTTGTAAGATGGCCTCACTTGTAAGATGGCCCCACTTGTAAGATGGCCTCACTCGTAAGATGGCCCCACTTGTAAGATGGCCCATTGGTAACATGGCCCCACTTGTAAGATGGCCTCACTCGTAAGATGGCCCCACTTGTAAGATGGCCCCACTTGTAAGATGGCCCCACTTGTAAGATGGCCCCACTTGAAAGATGTCCTTCTATAAATGACGTTACACGATTTTAGCCCATTTTTTATCCCACCCTCCCCATTTCATCACACGTAATTACAAAATCTTTGACCCCCCCTCCCCACTCATTTGACAATGAGCATGTTTTAAATCACTTTATTGTCATTTAAGGATGTTTTTATTGTCAGGCTGCAATCTAATATTGTATCACGCTTTAGTACCGCCTTGTGTAAAAACATCATTAAATAAATTGTAATCAAACATTTAAGTGGAACTTATATTTTAAGTTGCGCGTTTTGATGTGACGTCACATTTAATTAACGCGCCCCTACCCCTCTTTACATATTGTAACAAATGCGCCCCCCGCCACCCCCCACAGGTGCGTGACGTCATATATAGACGGCCCCAAAGTTAGAGTTGTATTCCTTCTGTTTATTGACCTTATTAGGTCGAGGTAGGAGGAACAACTGGCCACTCATTTTCTATCAGGAGGCAATACCACAGTAATTTCCCTTTAGCCATCTCTTATTTTCTCTTCATCATCTGTATGAGGGATTGCCAGACCTTAAGCTTCTGAAAGCTACAAAATTTTGAGAGCCACTTCAAAGCTCTATGGCTCATTAAAGCTAGATTAAAAACATTCTAGTGATATTTGTAACATATCTTTCATAAATTACACGTGAGCCACAATATGAACACACAAGAGCCGAACTCGGCACGCGAGCCACAATAAGAACACACAAGAGCCGAACTCGGCACGCGAGCCACAATATGAACTCACAAGAGCCGAACACAGTTTGGCCACCATTGGTCTATATTTATATGTTCTTGGTATTCGTAGTTCCTAGACATGGCTACAGTCTGCGAAAATACGCTATTTAGCAATGATAAAAGCTGCTCTATTTTGCAATGATAAAAACTGATCTATTGAGCAATGATAAAAACTGCTCTATTTAGCAATGATAAAAACTGCTCTTTATAGCAATGATAAAAACTGCTCTATTTAGCAATGATAAAAACTGCTCTTTTTAGCAATGATAAAAACTGCTCTATTTAGCAATGATAAAAACTATGCTATGTAGCAATGATGAAAACTACGCTATTTAGCAATGATAAAAACTGCTCTATTTAGCAATGATAAAAACTGCTCTATTTAGCAATGATAAAAACTATGCTATTTAGCAATGATGAAAACTACGCTATTTAGCAATGATAAAAACTGCTCTATTTAGCAATGATAAAAACTATGATATTTAGCAATGATAAAAAAATGCTCTATTTAGCAATGATAAAAACTATGATATTTAGCAATGATAAAAACTGCTCTATTTAGCAATGATAAAAACTGCTCTATTTAGCAATGATAAAAACTGCTCTATTTAGTAATGATAAAAACTGCTCTATTTAGCAATGATAAAAACTATGCTATTTAGCAATGATAAAAACTGCTCTATTTAGCAATGATAAAAACTTCTCTATTTAGCAATGATAAAAACTATGCTATTTAACAATGATAAAAACTGCTCTATTTAGCAATGATAAAAACTGCTCTATTTAGCAATGATAAAAACTGCTCTATTTAGCAATGATAAAAACTATGCTATTTAGAAATACTATTTTAAATTGAAGTGTCCTCAATTAGGAACACATAACAAATGAAGTCAATAGAGAAATATTTAGATAATTTAGTCTATCTTCAAACAAATAGACACATTTTTAAGCGTGATTTTATCAAACAGGCTTCTTATTTGAAAATGGTCTGGAAATATTGCAAGTAAAATATCTCTCAAGTCTATAATCTATAAATGTTATTCTACCTAGATCAACACAAAGCTATTGACAGCTTACAGTTGTGTGTGGAACATTATTTTATTGTATGTCAATATTGGTCAGATATGTGTCTTATGTTAATATTGGTCAGATATGTGTCTTATGTTAATATTGGTCTGATATGTGTCTTATGTTAATATTGGTCAGATATGTGTCTTATGTTAATATTGGTCTGATGTATGTCTTATGTTAATATTGGTCTGATGTATGTCTTATGTCAATATTGGTCAGATATGTGTCTTATATTAATATTGGTCAGATATGTGTCTTATGTTAATATTAGTCAGATATGTGTCTTATGTTAATATTGGTCTGATATATGTCTTATGTTAATATTGGTCTGATATGTGTCTTATGTTAATATTGGTCTGATATATGTCTTATGTCAATATTGGTCTGATATGTGTCTTATGTTAATATTGGTCAGATATGTGTCTTATGTTAATTTTGGCTAGAAATGTGTCTTATGTCAATATTGGTCTTATATGTGTCTTATGTCAATATTGGTCTTATATGTGTCTTATGTCAATATTGGGCTGTGTGTCTTATGTCAATATTGGGCTGTGTGTCTTATGTCAATATTGGTCAGATGTGTTTTGTATGTCTCAGTGAAGGAAACAAAAAATAACGTACTAAATTATTGAGTAAAATTTGACAAGACATTCTTTCCATCCACAGTTGATGTCCAACCGGGTCAAGTTCCATCGCAAGCCCGAGGCTCCTTCCATCCCATCCCAGGGCCAGGCGTATGGATATGAGGAATGTGACGATGGTACACTCAAAAAACAGGACCCCCCAACGAAAGACAACTCTTTGGGTCCCGCTTACTACTCACCTATGATAGTAGGTATTAGTTCCCTTGTCCCCACCTACTTCTAACGTTAGTATATTAGAAGCATTGGTATCCTATGAGGAAGTCTTGTCTTTCATCATGTTAGAGGCAAAGAATAGAAAATAATAATATTTTAGCAGAGTCGGCCTGAAATGACAACACAGAACAACAAATGTTTCTCAGAAAAACACCATGGCTAAACGAAATATCCTAAATTCATCCAGGTGCTTGCTCTAGATATTTACAGGTGGTACTTATAGTCATCTTTTTGAAAACTCCGTCATTCATTCAGTGAATGAAAACTCAATCATTCATTCAGTGAATGAAAACTCAATCATACATTCAGTGAATGAAAACTCAATCATTCATTCAGTGAATGAAAACTCAAATATGTAGATTGAATGTCATTGAAATAAAAAATAAAATCAAAAATTATTTTGAACTCTGTTTGGTTAAAAGATAAGAGAACTCTGTTTGGTTAAAAGATAAGAGAACTCTGTTTGGTTAAAAGATAAGAGAACTCTGTTGGTTAAAAGATAAGAGAACTCTGTTTGGTTAAAAGATAAGAGAACTCTGTTTGGTTAAAAGATAAGAGAACTCTGTTTGGTTAAAAGATAAGAGAACTCTGTTTGGTTAAAAGATAAGAGAACTCTGTTTGGTTAAAAGATAAGAGAACTCT
>MUZC01001512.1:687636-704847 GCA_002072015.1 Radix auricularia
TGTATTAGCACATATCTTTGTTTCGTCAAATGGGTTTGCATAGTTTGCATTAATTTAAAAAAGACGGGTTCCCATAAATCTAGACACCATAGAAAAGTAAAAGATTGCAATGAATTGAGTAAAATTCCAGTAACTGATCCCGTTTTACTAGTTACTGCAAATGTCAATTTTCCAAGACGCTTGAAATTTTAAAGTATGTCTTTTTCGGAATTATTTATGTTATTGTGGTGTTTATTAATGGAGAAATGAATAATCGTTCATTTTTAATTAGTAACCATATATTAATGAAAAATACAAGCTATATGTGTTACTTTAATGCAATAAAAACAAAGTAAATTTCGTTTTTAATAAGTTACCTTACAATAATTTTATAAAACCTGAAACAGTAATATAATTTGCTACTTGCAATTTAAACACAATATTTGAACCACTATGTCATGTAGGTACTTGTTAGCGCATCATTCTGCGAATGTCGAAATTCCACGCTAAAACTGTCGTGCGATATCAATACTGCATATATTCGGACAAGCGGTGATGCGTTTTTTTTTTGTGTGCAGTTTTCTTATAAAAGCGCCATCTGTGACGTATACCGCTTAATTTTGCAAACAAATAGTTACCTTTTTTGACTGATTTTAAATTTTAAAACTTTTCTGCGTTAGTTATAACAACCACTATGTAACCAAACAAATGTTGCTCGAATCCTTTAATTTAAACTCAAAATTGAGATTATTTTTGTTTCACTATGGTTTTTCCCTTCAAAAGAAAAGGGGCGATTTTCAGAAAGTTTATTTTTCAAATGCCCACAAGTGCCGCCCGGGGCGGACCGCCCCCCTCCGCCCCCCCCAGCTACGCCACTGATTGTCTTATTGTTTGTTAGGACAGTGAGGACTTATAATGATTGTCTTATTGTTTGTTAGGACAGTTAGGACTTATAATGATTGTCTTATTGTTTCATGTGGACAGTGAGGACTTCTAATGATTGTCTTATTGTTTCATGACGACAGTTAGGACTTCTAATGATTGTCTTATTGTTTCATGACGACAGTTAGGACTTAAAATGATTGTCTTTTGTTTCATGTTGACAGTTAGGACTTATAATGATTGTCTTATTGTTTGTTAGGACAGTTAGGACTTATAATGATTGTCTTATTGTTTGTTAGGACAGTTAGGACTTATAATGATTGTCTTATTGTTTCATGTGGACAGTTAGGACTTCTAATGATTGTCTTATTGTTTCATGACGACAGTTAGGACTTCTAATGATTGTCTTATTGTTTGTTAGGACAGTTAGGACTTCTAATGATTGTCTTATTGTTTCATGATGACAGTTAGGACTTCTAATGATTGTCTTATTGTTTCATGACGACAGTTAGGACTTATAATGGTTGTCTTATTGTTTGTTAGGACAGTTAGGACTTCTAATGATTGTCTTATTGTTTCATGATGACAGTTAGGACTTATAATGGTTGTCTTATTGTTTCATGACGACAGTTAGGACTTATAATGGTTGTCTTATTGTTTCATGACGACAGTTAGGACTTATAATATTGTCTTATTGTTTGTTAGGACAGTTAGGACTTATAATGATTGTCTTATTGTTTGTTAGGACAGTTAGGACTTATAATTGTTGTATTATTGTTTGTTCTGTGAAGATTTTGTTTTATATAAAATGTATACAATTTTAAGTATTATAGTCATTTGTTGCATGAACTACTTGTTTTATAGCTTTAGTTTCGTGAGCATTAGCTCTAAGGCTAGCGTGACAACCGTGACAGCGTGACAGCGTGCTAAATGCTATAAAAATCCATAATGACATGTAGAACCCTCTTATATCTACTTTCCCCTCCCCTCCCTCACATGTTCTCTCACACCTACCCCTCCACTCTACCCCCACTCCCTATGTTTTAATTCATTCACTCCTGGTGGGATATGTAGATAGATTGATAGATTATGTGTGTATTTGTAGATAGACTGATAGATTATGTATGCATCTGTAGATAGATTGATAGATTTTGTGTGTATTTGTAGATAGACTGATAGATTATGTATGCATATGTAGATAGATTGATAGATTCTGTGTGTATCTGTAGATAGATTGATAGATTATGTGTGTATCTGTAGATAGATTGATAGATTCTGTATGCATATGTAGATTGATTGATTGATTCTGTATGCATCTGTAGATAGATTGATATATTCTGTATGCATTTGTAAACATATTGATAGATTCTGTGTGTTTTTCATTGATTTGTTTCAAGATATCCGTTTTGTTGTGTTGTCTGTTTGTTTTAAGAGGTATTTCCCCTTGTCATGATCAGTTATACGCAGACAACTACTAAAGGGGCAAACCACATGTGATATTTTCAGACCAGAGAAGGCAATTTGGTCGTCATGGGAGAGTACCCACATATCCATTCCATTCATCTTTTTTAACTGTGTCACTTGTCCCCATGTGTCCTCCGTGTGACATCAGTCTCTGTGTCAGTTGTCCCCATGTGTCCTCCATGTTACATCAGTCTCTGTGTCAGTTGTCCCCATGTGTCCTCCATGTTATATCAGTCTCTGTGTCAGTTGTCCCCATGTGTCCCCCATGTTATATCAGTATCTGTGTCAGTTGTCCACATGTGTCCCCCATGTTATATCAGTCTCTGTGTCAGTTGTCCCCATGTGTCCTCCATGTTACATCAGTCTCTGTGTCAGTTGTCCCCATGTGTCCCCCATGTCACATCAGTCTCTGTGTCAGTTTTCCCCATGTGTCCTCCATGTTACATCAGTCTCTGTGTCAGTTGTCCCCATGTGTCCCCCATGTTATATCAGTCTCTGTGTCAGTTGTCCCTATGTGTCCTCCATGTTATATCAGTCTCTGTGTCAGTTGTCCCCATGTGTCCCCATGTGTCCCCCGTGTCCCCATGTGTCCCCATGTGTCCTCCGTATGACATCAGCCAAGTCCCCTGGTCGCGTCTCTCATAATGTGGACAAGGGGCCGGTAATCGAGTTATAATTTCATGATTGAGTATTTTCTCATACAGCGTGACTCATAACCTGCCCGTCAGAGAAGGGGTTGTGGGATTGGGAGGGGGCCCGGGGCGCCGAGAAATGAGTTTTTAAAGTAACGCTAACAGATTGCATTGGTTCCTTTCTCCCATTAGGACCACTGCACCGTAGCTGTTTGGATGCATTCCTCGGTGTTGTTAAAATGTTCTTGGTGTCTCACTCACAAAAACTTGAGTTTGTCCCTGGCAGGCCAGTTGGGGGAGGGGGTGGGGAGGGACGGGTCATTTTATAATGGTCTTGTTAGCACAGACCCCAACTCGGGCTGTCAAAATGTTCTCGTAGGTTCTAACAGGAGCATGAGTATGCAACATGTTGTCTTTGGTCAGCTCTTCTATAATATACGTTTAATATGTTTTGGTACATAGATGTCAACTTGAAGTTATTTGTACAAAGATGTCAACTTGAAGTTATGTGTACATATATGTCAACTTAAAGTTATGTGGACATAGATGCCAACTTGAAGTTATTTGTACATAGATGTCAATTTGAACTTGTGTGTACATAGATGTCAACTTGAAGTTTTTTTTTCAATTTTCAATTAGGCACTTAATGACTTCAGGTGACGTCACTGGCACAGTGCATCAACAAAGCGTCTTCCATTTCTTAGACGTTCTGCCGTAGTTTAATAGTGGCCATATTTAAATTAGTGAGTTGATTTAAACATAACTAAATCTGTTGTACCTCTCCCCCTCCCTCATCTTACACGTCACTAACTGCTTGGTTCTCATTTTCAGGGCGTTCCAGGGCCTGGCGCCTACGAACTGAATCCAACCTTTGCCCTCCCCCCTCCCACAATGAACACAGAAGGAATTGAGATAGAGCACCCGCCATTTATGTCACAAGCTAAGGTAATGTCTTTAGGGTTAAGGTTAGGCTTAGGGTTAATGTTAGGGTTTAGATCAGGCTTAGGGTTAATGTTAGGGTTAAGGTTAGGCTTAGGGTTAATGTTAGGGTTAAGGTTAGGCTTAGGGTTAATGTTAGGGTTAAGGCTAGGCTTAGGGTTAATGTTAGGGTTTAGATAAGGCTTAGGGTTAATGTTAGGGTTTAGATCAGGCTTAGGGTTAATGTTAGGGTTTAGATCAGGCTTAGTGTTAATGTTAGGGTTAAGGTTAGGCTTAGGGTTAATGTTAGGGCTAAGGTTAGGCTTAGGGTTAATGTTAGGGTTAATGTTAGGGTTAAGGTTAGGCTTAGGGTTAATGTTAGGGTTTAGATCAGGCTTAAGGTTAAGATTGGGTTTGTGTTCACACCTTAGCTGATATTCTATTTATGCAGAAGGAGGTTGGTGGCACTTAAGAAATTTACTCACTGACCAGTCATGTGGGTCAGTCTTAAAACTCCACTGACCAGTCATGTGGGTCAGTCTAATAACTCCACCAACCAGTCATTTGGGTCAGTCTAATAAATCCACTGACCAGTCATGTGGGTCAGTCTTAAAACTCCACTGACCAGTCATGTGGGTCAGTCTAATAACTCCACTGACCAGTCATGTGGGTCAGTCTAACTCCACTGACCACTGATATCACATCCTATCTCTTCCTCTCCACAGAGATTCAAGCCCATCAAATCAGACATCCCGGCACCCGGGGCGTACAATGACCCCCGTACTGCGCTGTCGGCTCTAAAGAGGGTGTCGGGGATGAAGAGGAGTCCATTCTCCCAGACCTCTGTCCGGTTCGACAACGACAGCAAGAAAAAACGTACTCCTGGTAAGTGGACAAAAATATAGGGTCAGCCGATGTTATTACTAATAGAAATGAAGGCATAGACTTTGTTGGGAAACATGAGAAACATTTTTGGTATCACAAATCAGCGTTTGTATCACCATTCAAATCAACAGTAAACATGCCCTGACATATGTGACCATACAAACATAACCCAGCATCTCTGACCTTAGAAACATGACCTAACATCTCTGACCTTAGAAACATAACCCAGCATCTCTGACCTTACAAACATGACCTAACATCTCTGACCTTACAAACATGACCTAACATATCTGACCTTACAAACATAACCCAGCATCTCTGACCTTACAAACATGACCTAACATCTCTGACCTTACAATTACAAACATGACCTAACATATCTGACCTTACACACATGACCTAATATCTCTGACCTTACAATTACAAACATGACCTAACATATCTGACCTTACACACATGACCTAACGTATCAATTAGTGTATGTTCTATTGACGTATCAATTAGTGTATGTTCTATTGACGTATCAATTAGTGTATGTTCTATTGACGTATCAATTAGTGTATGTTCTATTGACAAATCAATTAGTGTATGTTCTATTGACATATCCATTAGAGTATGTTCTATTGACGTGTCAATTAGAGTATGTTCTATTGACATATCAATTAGTGTATGTTCTATTGACGTATCAATTAGTGTATGTTCTATTGACGTATCAATTAGTGTATGTTCTATTGACGTATCAATTAGTGTATGTTCTATTGACGTATCAATTAGTGTATGTCCTTTCTATTGACGATATCATTAACATAAATTTTTGTAATATTTACAAGGAAGATTTTGGAGACCTTCTTTGTTGTTCTTAAATGGTTTCATCTATTTAAGGGGAAGTAAGTATCCCAGGTCCCGACAGAGTACTTAAAGGGGCACACAGGTTTATCTCCCATCAAATCAAGGGACCACCCCATGTGAGAAAGTTCCGCCACTTCTCTCTCTCCCACCCCCCCCACCCCAGTTGACAGTTGAACTGAACCAGGACATTTCCCCATCTTAGGGGGGCGTTTGTTCTCACAGTCCCTCCCAGGAATGGCCGCTGCCAGTGATGGACTTTGTAGACTTAACGTTAAGAAAACGTGAAATCTTGGTGAAATCTGGTGAAATCTTGATGAAATCTGGTGAAGTCTGGTGAAATCTTGGTGAAGTCTGGTGAAATCTTGGTGAAATCTGGTGAAGTCTGGTGAAATCTTGGTGAAATCTGGTGAAGTCTGGTGAAATCTTGGTGAAGTCTGGTGAAATCTGGTGATGTCTGGTGAAATCTGGTGAAATCTTGGTGAAATTTGGTGAAATCTCACCCCGATTGTGTTCACTGATAAAAGCTGGAAGTTTAGAGATCTCTACTTCTCTTTCATGGACTCCAGTGTTATAAGTCGCAATCATTGATTCAAGTTAGTGTCCCTCGTGGTACTAACAGAAAAATAAAGACGAGTAAACTGACCAATCAGATAAAGTAAGCCTCTTTGTATGTATGTATGTATGTTTGTATGGCATCTGTCCGGCTTCAATGTAAGCCTCTTTTAACGTATATAAATAACATTCTCAGAATAGATCAACAAAGAAAAAATAGCATATTGAAGTTAGTCTGAGAATAGCTGCACAATGACAATTAGTCTATTGAAGTTAGTCTGAGAATAGCTGCACAATGACAATTAGTCTATTGAAGTTAGTCTGAGAATAGCTGCCCAATGACAAATAGTATAATTAAAGCTAATCTGGATTCAACACCACCTGTAATATTTATTTACAAAATACGAGGACCAATTATTGGATTGTGTGATGGTACTGGTCATTGGTATAGACTTCTGGACTGTGTGATGGTACTGGTCATTGGTATAGACTTCTGGATTGTGTGATGGTACTGGTCATTGGTATAGACTTCTGGACTTTGTGATGGTACTGGTCATTGGTATAGACTTCTGGATTGTGTGATGGTACTGGTCATTGGTAGACTTCTGGATTGTGTGATGGTACTGGTCATTGGTAGACTTCTGGACTGTTTGATGGTACTTGTCATTGGTAGACTTCTGGACTGTGTGATGGTACTGGTCATTGGTAGACTTCTGGACTGTGTGATGGTACTGGTCATTGGTAGACCGCTGGACTGTGTGATGGTACTGGTCATTGGTAGACCGCTGGACTGTGTGATGGTACTAGGGTAGTGTGTTATGTGGTCGTTACAAGACTAGCGGGTTACTTGGCTGTAGAAGGAACCCGTCCAGTCTTAGAACAAGTCACTAGGTCAACATATAGTCACACTAAATAGGTCATTGTGTGTCCCACTAAATAGGTCAACATTTAGTCTCACTAAATAGGTCAACATTTAGTCCCACTTAATAGGTCAACTTATAGTCCACTAAATAGGTCAACATTTAGTCCCACTTAATAGGTCAACATATAGACACACTAAATAGGTCAACATATTGCACAGTCCCACTAGATTCATGCCTTTGGATTTAGTCAATATAAAGCAGTTTTGGTTGCGATGAATCATTTTTAGCACATTTTCGAGAAGTCGAATGCGCTATTGCACCCGTTTTGTCCGTCCGTCTGTCATCACCTTTGATCACAGCATCCATAAGTCCTAGACCCATGATGTATATATGTTTTTTGTATGTCCTGACCTGCCATTTGTGCATCAACACTCAGTTACTCGATCCGTTAAAAAACCCCGTTAAAACTACCAAAAAACTTTGCGAATCGAGAGGTAACACTGGCGCAGGGAACGGCCGCCATTGCCGGAAGTCGAATACATCATTTATCAAGCATTCAAGAGTGGTGCGAAGGCGTGCAAAAGAATTAGTTTTTTTTTGTTTTTTTTTTGTTTTTTTTTTTTGTTTTTTTTGACGTCATTAGAATATGTGTAAAAGTTTAGAGAGTTTTACGTCATCATTTGTGGTGACTTGTAGTTAGATTAAAGAGAAAATAAAATTTTTTAAAATGTAAAGAAATGACTTTTAAATTAAAAAAATGTCAGGTATATTCATTACACTAGAAAATTCATAAAAATATGTCTAAAATCTAAACACAATTACTGATAACTACATAATGCTGATATCTAACATAAGTACTGATACATAATACGAAAATGCGCTAACACGTCCTGAGTTCCAAAAGGGACCAGGCTTAACATGATTTTTTTATCACCGCTAGTGAGTTAGGGTTAGCGGTTAGGGTAAGTGGTTAGGGTTAGCGGTTAGGGTTAGCAGTTAGGGTTAGCGGTTAGGGTTAGTGGTTAGGGTTAGCGGTTAGTGTTAGCGGTTAGGGTTAGTGGTTAGGGTTAGCGTTTAGGGTAAGTGGTTAGGATTAGTGGTTAGGGTCAGTGGTTAGGGCTAGATCAACATGTCCTCCACTGTGCTCAACATGTCCTCCACTGTGCTCAACATGGCCTCCACTGTGCTCAACATGGCCTCCACTGTGCTCAACATGTCCTCCACTGTGCTCAACATGTCCTCCACTGTGCTCAACATGGCCTCCACTGTGCTCAACATGGCCTCCACTGTGCTCAACATGGCCTCCACTGTGCTCAACATGGCCTCCACTATTGTCGAATGTCAACTTTGTTTTGTGGGAGATAGCGGATAAATTGACTGTTATTTCTCTCACTTGGGTTGTGCGCCCCTTGTCTTACCTCCAATAACAGAATCAACTCGTCCTTTGAGCCAAAAGGTTACATCCCAATGACAGCACTGATCGGGTTATGAAGATTATCAAACATCCACATTACTCTACACCTGACATTGCTGCAGAGTTACCTGTCCGTGTGCCCACCTGTGAGTAGTTATGGTACCGGCCTATAGGTAAATAAGCGGAAACAAGAGCTGTTTATTTCAGCCCAGGGCTCGCCCTGTTTGCCGACGTTGCTCCGCTCCCGTGCTCCCCAAGATCAAATCAACAACCGGCTAAATCCTCAAAGCGCGAGCTCAATAGAAAGAAATAATAAACAGTTCATTTGGCTGGTCTGTGATCGTCTGGTGGCCCTCGCGCTGGCCTCCCGGTGTCTCAGGAACGTTTGGCTCTTCCTCGTGCTTGTTTGCCTACCCACAATATCTCATAGGGTTGACTACAACGTATAATTCAATAAGTGTATATTGGATTGTCGTGTTTTGAGCAGAGGTCATGTGACTGGGACAGAGGTCATGTGACTGGGACAGAGGTCATGAGGTCACAGATGAGATTTAACTGATTTGAGAAGTTTGTTCATTTTATAAATGGCATTTCGTTCATAACAAGCCCCGATGTTTATAACAAACTCCGATGTTTATAACAAGCTCCGATGTTTATAACAAGCCCCGATGTTTATAACAAGCTCCGATGTTTATAACAAGCCCCGATGTTTATAACAAGCCCCGATGTTTATAACAAACTCCGATGTTTATAACAAACTCCGATGTTTATAACAAGCCCCGATGTTTATAACAAACTCCGATGTTTATAATAAACTCCGATGTTTATAACAAGCCTCGATGTTTATAACAAGCCCCGATGTTTATAACAAGCCCCGATGTTTATAAGAAGCCCCTATTTTTATAATAAGTCCCAATGTTTATAACAAGCCCCGATTTAATCGCTCAGCTTTGAGAACCCTTGGGTTTCTTGTCTTGTCTGACGCTAGAGTCACAGATTTACATCAACAAAAAATTCAATTATTATCTTATTTCTTGGCATTTCTCTTAAACACTTTGACACTGGGCCGTAGTTCCGGTCACACCATGACGTCATCTCATCTCTGATAGAATGAATAGAAGTCAGATGAACCTGTTGTATGTGGTAGAGAGAATAGAAGTCAGATGAACCTGTTGTATGTGGTAGAGAGAATAGAAGTATGTGGAGATTCGTCACTTAGTTGTAATTCCACATGTAGTCACCTCCCCTCCTCCCTACAAGAGGTACGCCCGTTTAGTTGTACGGTGAAGTATGCAGCAGTAGTTGTAGATTTGATGTACTTAGCTGTAGTTGTAGATTTGGTGTACTTAGCTGTAGTTGTAGATTTGATGTACTTAGCTGTAGTTGTAGATTTGGTGTACTTAGCTGTAGTTGTACGGTGATGTACTTAGCTGTAGTTGTAGATTTGGTGTACTTAGCTGTAGTTGTAGATTTGGTGTACTTAGCTGTAGTTGTAGATTTGGTGTACTTAGCTGTAGTTGTAGATTTGGTGTACTTAGCTGTAGTTGTACGGTGGTGTACTTAGCTGTAGTTGTAGATTTGATGTACTTAGCTGTAGTTGTAGATTTGGTGTACTTAGCTGTAGTTGTACGGTGTTGTACTTAACTGTAGTTGTACGGTGATGCACGCAGCAGTAGTTGTAAATTTGATGTACTTAGCTGTAGTTGTACGGTGGGTTATGCAGGTGTTTACATCCGGCATTCTACGTATTTACGTTTAAGAAATAATATGCTAACAAAATAGAATAAACTACTTTTGATTAAAATTAACATCAAACTTAAACACAACACAGAAGATTCCAATGAGAATAAGTTGACATTTGTGTCCAACACGTCAGTTGTGTCCAACACGTCAGTTGTGTCCAGCATGTCAGTTGTGTCCAACAGGTCAGTTGTGTCCATCAAGTCAGTTGTGTCCAACACGTCAGTTGTGTCCAACACGTCAGTTGTGTCCAACAGGTCAGATGTGTCC
Source organism: Radix auricularia (assembly GCA_002072015.1). NCBI lineage: Eukaryota > Metazoa > Mollusca > Gastropoda > Lymnaeidae > Radix > Radix auricularia. The sequence continues at coordinate 698,085 of MUZC01001512.1, forward strand.
AACACGACAGTTGTGTCCAACACGTCAGTTGTGTCCTATACGTCAGTTGTGTCCAACAGGTCAGTTTTGTCCAACAGTTCAGTTTTGTCCAGCAGGTCAGTTGTGTCCAACACGTCAGTTGTGTCCAACAGGTCAGTTGTGTCCAACAGGTCAGTTGTTGCCAACAGGTCAGTTGTGTCCAACACGTCAGTTGTGTCCAACAGGTCAGTTGTGTCCAACACGTCAGTTGTGTCCAGCAGGTCAGTTGTGTCCAACACGTCAGTTGTGTCCAACAGGTCAGTTGTTGCCAACAGGTCAGTTGTGTCCAACACGTCAGTTGTGTCCAATACGTCAGTTGTGTCCAACACGTCAGTTCTATCACATCAAGTATTACACGTACCTCCCTCCCCAGGTCCGGGCGCCTACAACATTCCAGGCCTGGGCGCCGAGAGTATGAGGAAAGCGTACCTAGAAGCGACAAGAAAGGGCGTGTTTGGGACCACGTCCACTAGGATAGAGCCCCTGGGAAACAAAGACGAGCTGGACATCCCAGGACCAGCCCATTACCAGGTCAAGGAGAAACCCTTTAAGCCCAAGTACCCAACTTTGGGGTCCAACTTCGCCTCAGTGACTGCACGTCTTAAAGTCCCAGAAAAGGTAAGTTATAACCACAGGTGTCTTTGTTACCCTTTCCTTGATGGCCTTCGGGATATCTTCACCTTTATGATGTTCTGTCTTTCTGTCTATCTTACATAGATTAGATGAAACTTTACAACCTTATCTTTATTCCTCGCATATGGTTATGTGATATGTGGTTTATGTACTTGTAATATGTTCCGGAAGCTGAAAGCAACAAAAAAGGGGTCCAGATTTGTTACCCTTCTTTTTGCAAACTAAACCTGAAAGTTCTGCTGTTATTTGGTCCTGCTCAACTGTTTCATTTGCCTTCCTGGCATCTTAGACCGGCCAGTGGTATTTTCTATCTCTTCTCGCCCCCCCTTCCCCGTTCCCCCAACCCATTTAACAACGCTTCCAGCCCGACGTGGTTAGTTGGTTCAATGGCGCGGATAAAGAACCTCGCTTGCTTCTCGTCAAGTGAGGGCATCCTTGTGTCCCACTCGTGCCCATCTCCTTGACTCAAAGAAAGCTGATGAGATAAGTCCAAGCTTAAAGTTGCTTACACTTAGATAAAGAGATAGCCACCCATACCGAACCTCGTATTACCGCGCGATCTACACGAGACTCTCGTGATGTCCCTCTGAGCCATCCTTAGCACAACAGGCGAGGAGCACACGAGGGCCCTTGTTCTACACGAGCACTAAAGTACAATGACGACTTGATAAGATATCAGAGGTTCCTGGACTGGGACGAAGGTCTGTATCGAAGGTCCTCCGGTACACTGTATCAACTCCACACAATATGTATATTTGTGTACACTGAATCAACTGTGTACAACTTGTACTATCTCAGTACACTTTGAGTTCAATAAATAAAGATCAAATCAACTCTGATAGTGCGTACTATTTTAGTTCATGAACATGACGCAGGGGCGTGTCGGGGAGTCGGGTTGTGTTCTGTTCTAAAAAATAACAACATACAAAGGAGATTTGAGCGGAAACCATGAAAGCTTTTTTTTGTGTTCGCTCTGGCTCCAACTCTTTTGTTGGGACACGCATTTAATCTTTTATTTACATGTAGATTTATTTAATGGGGTGGGGTGGTGAGATGGAGAAAAAACAAACACGTGCATGTGTGGGTGGGTGTGGGTTTGTGGGTGGGTGGGGATGTGTGGTGGTGATGTTTGCCAGTACAGAGGGATATTGCATTTGTGTGTGTGTGGGTGGGGGGGGACGTTTAATGGTAGAGTATATAACAATTGAGATAGAAACAATGTGGGCTTACTTGCTCTCGTCCTGGTGACGTGCAAACCGAGGAGTCGACGAGGTCAAGGGGAAAGGGGAAAATAATTTACATCGTGGTTGTAACTGTTACAAAATAAAATAATGACATTTAGGCGTGGTTGTAACTGTCACAAAATAAAATAATGACATTTAGGCGTGGTTGTAACTGTTACAAAATAAAATAATGACATTTAGGCGTGGTTGAAACTGTTACAAAATAAAATAATGACATTGGGGGCGTGGTGGTTGTAAATTTGTAACTGTTACAAAATAAAATAATGACATTGTTCCAGTCAACCATTGTATGCTAGTGCTAACTGTTGTATTGATGATTGTATTCGGGTCAACATTCTCTGATGTAGAGTCTTGGAATATACAGAACTCAAATGTCGTATTTTTTGTACAGAAAACAAACCGGTATAAAAGGAAGTAGGAAAAAGAAGGAAAGAAACCGAGAAAATGAGCTCAAGTTACTAGCCGCGTCTGTTCTTTCCTTGGTTATAATTGCTGGACACGAGTCACAGGTGACGTCAGTGAGCTAATGAAGCACTCTGAAGATCTGCCGGCTGTTCTGGAGGAAGTGACGAGGGTGATAATGCATTTCTTACTTTGGTCTTAAAGGAGCACCTCTTTGGGCTCTATGGCGTCATTGAGACCGTTAATTTAGCCTGCGTTACGTGCCTTGTACCGCTGTGAGGTGGCCAAAGAGGTTAACCGTCCTGGTTTATCCACCTGTTAATCGTTTTTGCAATGAACGAGTGGAAAGACATACTCCAGTTGGGTTCCCATTTTATTAATTCACCTAAGTCTTTTTGTAAGATCTTGCTATCTTGTTCTGACTCAATTGTTCTATAGATTATGCAATCATCAGCAAATAACCTAACTTTTGTTCCTGTTGAGATGTTGTTGGGTAAGTCATTTATATAAATTAAAAATAGTAAGGGACCTGGCACAGTTCCTTGTAGAAGTCCTTAGTTAACCTCTATTGATGTAGATTTAGATCCATTAATTATTACAGATTGCTCTCTACCCTAAAGGAAGTCTTACATCCAATGTCGTAAGGGTCCTGAGATTCCAAAGTAGTTAAGTTTTTTTAAGTAAACTAAGGTGGTGAACTTTGTCAAATGCTTTTGAGAAGTCTAGTAATATTGTATCTATTTGATGATTATTGTCTAAACCTTTCGAGATATCATCTATTAGACCTATTAATTGTGTTTCACATGATCTGTTTTTTCTAAAGCCATGTTGTTGTGGGTGGGCATAGGTCATTAAATTAGTCTAGGTGCTTAACTGCTGTACATGATAGGTTTTTATTATTTTGATCTTTTAGTGTGGCTATACCTGTAGGCACAATTTTTTAGATTTGATCAAAGACATACGTTTTTATTGTTATCTTTAAAACATAAATTGTTTATATATTCTTTTTAGAGGTTTTGACTAAGTTTTTGTGTCAAGTGATTGATCTTTAAGTATTTGTTGTGTATCCTTTTTTTAAATTGATAGATTTAAATTTCTTAAATAAGTTATTTTTTAGTTAACTCGTGAGCGGGATGTTTCTTTCTCTCCGTGTCTCTGTCATTCTCTCATTTCTTTATCCCTTTCTCTCTTTCATATCTCTCTCAATCTTTTGCCCTTTCTCTTTCTCCTTCTATTTGTGAGGCTCTCTCCTCACCCACCCACTCACCTTTCAATTCCTACTCCTCTCTTTACCTTTCTCTACAACACTTTGTAGACACTCATCCTCCCAATCTCTTTCACTTTACTCGTCTCTCCGTGCTGTCTCTCGCATTATCTCTCTATCTTATTGTCTCCTTTCTCTCTCTTCTTACCTCTCTCCTTATTTCTCCTTGTGTCTCTCACTCACTCCTAGTCTCTAACACTCGCGCTATGCTCAATTCGTCTACCCGTCACCCTCAAACAAAACTCGTGAGAAAATACGTCACAGCTAATGACGTAATGACCAGGTTTATTTATTGATGTTATTGAAGTGTTTAATTTAATAAGGACGCTAGCACTTATGTCAGGAATTCGTCAATTATCTCCCATCATTTACCTTTTGTCAAATTGCATTACGGTAAAGGGGCTTTTCCCAGCTTTGTTCTGGCACGAGCCCACAGGTGGCGCCACTGAGGTCTCACTCTTAAAATAGAACTGGTTAATTCACTGGAAGTTGGACCTAAGTGCGTACCTGTTGGGGGGGGGGGGAGAAAGGATGAGCTTCTTTGACGGCTCTGATCAGGCAATTTGTAGACTGTACCATTGGTGATCAGGCAATTTGTAGACTGTACCATCGGTGATCAGGCAATTTGTAGACTGTACCATCGGTGGTCAGGCAATTTGTGGACTGTACCATCGGTGATCAGGCAATTTGTAGACTGTACCATCGGTGATCAGGCAATTGGTAGACTGTACCATCGGTGGTCAGGCAATTTGTGAACTGTACCATCGGTGGTCAGGCAATTTGTAGACTGTACCATCGGTGGTCTGGCAATTTGTGGACTGTACCATCGGTGGTCAGGCAATTTGTAGACTGTACCATCGGTGGTCAGGCAATTTGTAGACTGTACCATCGGTGGTCTGGCAATTTGTGGACTGTACCATCGGTGATCAGGCAATTTGTAGACTGTACCATCGGTGGTCTGGCAATTTGTGGACTGTACCATTGGTGATCTGGCAATTTGTGGACTGTACCATCGGTGATCAGGCAATTGGTAGACTGTACCATCGGTGATCTGGCAATTGGTAGACTGTACCATCGGTGATATGGCAATTTGTAGACTGTACCATCGGTGATCAGGCAATTTGTGGACTGTTACCATCGGTGATCAGGCAATTTGTAGACTGTACCATCGGTGATCTGGCAATTTGTGGACTGTACCATCGGTGATCAGGCAATTTGTAGACTGTACCATCGGTGATCAGGCAATTGGTAGACTGTACCATCGGTGATCAGGCAATTGGTGGACTGTACCATCGGTGATCTGGCAATTTGTAGACTGTACCATCGGTGATCTGGCAATTTGTAGACTGTACCATTGGTGATCAGGCAATTGGTAGACTGTACCATCGGTGATCTGGCAATTTGTAGACTGTACCATTGGTGATCAGGCAATTGGTAGACTGTACCATCGGTGATCAGGCAATTTGTAGACTGTACCATTGGTGATCATTTGCCCTTTGGTCATTGCGCCCATCTGTCATTATGCCCATCTGTCAGTGCGCCCTTCTGTAATCATGACCATCTGTCAGTACGCCCTTCTGTCATCATGCCCATCTGTCAGTACGCCCTTCTGTCATCAAACCCCAATGTAGATTCCCATCCCCTGTGTCAGCATTCTAACATGTCTTGAAACCTTTGTAAAGTGTTGCCATGATAAAATGTCATTCAAACGTCGGCTTACATTTTTGTGCAATTTCTTTTGTAACTTAACCAGATTTTTTTGGCTCAAACTTTTACACTGTCATTATGGGTTTACAACACAATCGACCACAGCTGCATGATGGGTAAATATTTGACCTATCTGTTCTTACCCCGGCCTGTGATGACAGACAAAATTAGCTCTGGAAAACGAGATCGAGTAAACATGAAACAAGAGCGGAGTTCTAAACCAGTTCTGAGTGTTAGTTTCGTATTTTAAAAGCCTTGCCTTAAGTGGCCAACTCCTCACTCTAGGGTTGTAGTTTTTTTTCCTTGAGTCTCTGAGAGAAGTTTGACATGTTCCAGGCCTCCACGTCTGGTGGAGAATCACTTCTGAAAATGTAGACTAGAAATTAAAACCTCTTCACAAATTATTTTAGTTTAATGTTTAAACATTTTTTAAAGTATAATTGACATAGTCACATATTTTTGACATAGTCACATATTTTTGACATAGTCACATATTTTTGACATAGTCACATATTTTTGACATAGTCACATATTTTTGACATATTCACATATTTTTGACATAGTCACATATTTTTGACATATTCACATATTTTTGACATAGTCACATATCTTTGACATATACACGTATTTTTGACATAGTCACATATTTTAGGTATTTAATTAATTACATAGTTTTTACGTTTAAAATTTTTGAGATGGTGCAACAAAATTTTCGGAAATTTGCACTTTTAACGTCTACGTGGCCATCTTGTCAAAGATGACATCAGACGTAGGTTTGAGATGACATCAGACGTAGGTTTAAGATGATATCAGACGTAGGTTTGAGATGACATCAGACGTAGGTTTAAAATAACACCAGACGTAATTTGAGATGACATCAGACGTAGGTTTAAGATGACATCAGACGTAGGTTTGAGATGACATCAGACGTAGGTTTGAGATGACATCAGACGTAGGTTTGAGATGACATCAGACGTAGGTTTCTGTTGACAACAGTTAGTCCCGAGAAGACCATCGTGCGGTACATTAGCCTCGTCTTTCCACTCGGCAATCTTGAAGCTAAAAACGAGAGGTCGTGTGTGGTGAGTATAACTGAGGGCGATCTCCCCACGAGAGGTTGTGTGTAGTGAGTACAATTGAGGGCGTTCCCCCCCTCGAGAGGTTGTGTGTAGTGAGTACAACTGAGGGCGATCTCCCCACGAGAGGTTGTGTGTAGTGAGTACAACTGAGGGCGATCTCCCCACGAGAGGTTGTGTGTTGTGAGTACAACTGAGGGCGATCTCCCCACGAGAGGTTGTGTGTAGTGAGTACAATTGGTCGTCTACAAGGCCGTCAGGCGGCGCTAGTAAACAAATAAACATGTCAGCTATGTCTGGTTTCTAGAACTCCTCTTGCACCCCTTAAGAAAATTAATGCGCCACTCCCCACCCTCCATTGACAGCCCTAGAGTGTCTATGCCCCTAATGGCAGTCACTCCCCACCCTCCATTGACAGC
>MUZC01001512.1:718872-734349 GCA_002072015.1 Radix auricularia
ATTTCCTGGTTCTACTTGCCATATTTCCAGGTTCTACTTGCCCTATTTCCTGGTTCTACTTGCCATATTTCCAGGTTCTACTTGCCCTATTTCCTAAAGTCTTGTTACGTATGTGTCTACGGAATTATTCTAGTAGTAATTATTCTGAGTACTAATCTAAAGTCTTGCTCTGAGATATTAACTCCTATTGCCTGGTCACAGCTACCATGATGCCCTCGCCTCGAATGTCTGACCGGTGTCCCTGCCAGGGTTATTGACTCTTAGTTTGACCTCTTTGTCCTCTGGTCGAGCTCCAGATCAAGTGTTGTTTACCTGTCGGCCAGGTGTGTTTGACCGGGCGACTGACCGTGGGTCAATCATCTTTACACAGTATATGATGTCATATTTGATAACTAACACACCGCCTCGTGGCATCCAATAACTCATGTCAGGCAGTAGGTATCACGTGACATTAGCCCGTTAGTCTCATAAGAAAACATAATTATCGCCATGGGCGTGTACCACATTTTTCTCGACCCGTGAAGCTACTGCGAAGGTGTGAGACACGCCTTCAAAGACATTGGGGAGTTGACTACAAGAATTATCACGTAGTGACTTAACACAAACAATGAAAATGATTCAGTTGTTTTTTTTTTGTTGTTGTAAATTTGGAAATATTTTTGTCATATTACTTTTAATGTGAGTCCCTGTGTCGTGTGAGACCCTGTGAGTTATTCCCTGTGTCGTTTGAGACCCAGTGAGTTAGTCCCTGTGATTGAGTCCCAGTGAGTGAGTCCCTGTGAGTGAGTCCCTGTGAGTGAGTCCCTGTGTTGTGTGAGTCCCTGTGATGAGTGAGACCCAGTGAGTGAGTTCCTGTCCTGAGTGAGACCCAGTGAGTGAGTTCCTATGATGAGTGAGACCCAGTGAGTGAGTCCCTGTGATGAGTGAGACCCAGCGAGTGAGTTCCTGTGAGTGAGTCCCTTACTTGTGTAAATTCATGTTGTGCTTACTTCGGGATGAATGGACGAAAGGGAGAATGACTTCTTGTTTTTAAATTAAACCAACAATTGTTGGAGGGTTGTACACTATCCCCCCCCCCTTGATAAAATAGTTGATTAGGAGATAAGTTATCTGGCAACAATTACATTTTGTATTTGTTTATATCAATTTATTATATTTGTATTTTCTTAGATCTCTTTATTTCGTGAACCATTTATCTCTAGTTAGTTCAACGTTACCGTGAGAAACGAGATGTCATGCTCCTGTCATTATTTAGTCCCTACCCTCGCCAATGCCTCGGCTGCTCTCCCAATCCCTACCCTGCCAAGTCACTCGAGGACCAGACAAGTTTTACTGAAATGCACCCAGGACGCGGCTGTTTCTGATAGATTTACTAGAACTTTCGCCCGGCGAGTCACAGAACAACCTCGTACCTTCCCACCCCCACCCCTCCACCCCACCCCAGGACTTTTTAAATAGGATTTTGGAAAAGATGTTGCCATTAAATCACCGTTTAGTTTCACTCCAGGGAGATACCACCCGTTTGCGGGTAGTGTCTCTTGCACTCTCTCCTCATTTGCAACGGTTTCTCCCGGCGGGAATAGCACCGGGAAAATGAAAAAGTGATTGGAGTGGGGGGACAATCGGAGAAATATGCGCATAAGTTTGTGATATTTTCAATGAGTCGCCTCCCCTGTTTATCTGCGAGAGTTAGTCACCGTAGTGAGTAGTTTCCTGTTTATGGTAATGTGGAACTTTTGGTGACTCGTTTTCGATAAGCTGACTGGAGAAGACTCTTTAGTAGGAGGAAATTTTCACTTTTATATGTGTGTGTCTAAGTGTGTGTGTCTCAGTGTGTGTCTCAGTGTGTGTTTGTGTGTGAGTGCATGTGTTTTTACTGTGTAAGTCTGTCTGATTATATGTGTCTGTCTATATATGTTTGCTTGTCTGATTATGTGTGTCTGTCTATGTCAGTTTGTCTGTTTTATTGTATGTCTAATTGTCTGTGTATGTCTGTCTTTAAATGTGTGTATGCAGATGTAAAAGGACAAGATCACCTTCACATATTATTTATGGCATGTCGCTCTGTCACGAGTTGATGCAAAGCACACACTCACATCTGTGTAAAGCACACACTCACATCTGTGTAAAGCACACATTCAGATCTGTGTAAATCACACACTCACATCTGTGTAAAAAAACACACTCACATCTGTGTAAAGCACACATTCAGATCTGTGTAAAGCACACATTCACATATGTGTAAATCACACACTCACATCTGTGTAAAACACACACTCACATCTGTGTAAAACACACATTCACATCTGTGTAAAGCACACACTCACATCTGTGTAAAGCACACACTCACATCTGTGTAAAGCACACACTCACATCTGTGTAAAGCACACACTCACATCTGTGTAAACCACACATTCAGATCTGTGTAAATCACACACTCACATCTGTGTAAAAAAACACACTCACATCTGTGTAAAGCACACATTCAGATCTGTGTAAAGCACACACTCACATATGTGTAAATCACACACTCACATCTGTGTAAAACACACACTCACATCTGTGTAAAGCACACACTCACATCTGTGTAAAGCACACATTCACATCTGTGTAAAGCACACACTCATATCTGTGTAAAGCACACACTCACATCTGTGTAAAGCACACACTCACATCTGTGTAAAGCACACACTCACATCTGTGTAAAGCACACACTCACACCTGTGTAAAGCACACACTTACATCTGTGTAAAGCACACACTCACACCTGTGTAAAGCACACACTCATACCTGTGTAAAGCACACACTCATACCTGTGTAAAGCACACACTCATACCTGTGTAAAGCACATACTCATACCTGTGTAAAGCACATACTCATACCTGTGTAAAGCACACACTCACACCTGTGTAAAGCTCACACTCATACCTGTGTAAAGCACACACTCACACCTGTGTAAAGCAAACACTCATACCTGTGTAAAGCACACACTCATACCTGTGTAAAGCACACACTCACACCTGTGTAAAGCACACACTCACACCTGTGTAAAGCACACACTCATACCTGTGTAAAGCACACACTCATACCTGTGTAAAGCACACACTCATACCTGTGTAAAGCACACACTCACATCTGTGTAAAGCACACACTCATACCTGTGTAAAGCACACACTCATACCTGTGTAAAGCACACACTCATACCTGTGTAAAGCACACACTCATACCTGTGTAAAGCACACACTCATACCTGTGTAAAGCACACACTCATACCTGTGTAAAGCACACACTCATACCTGTGTAAAACACACACTCACATCTGTGTAAAGCACACACTCATACCTGTGTAAAGCACACACTCATACCTGTGTAAAGCACACACCCATACCTGTGTAAAGCACACACTCATACCTGTGTAAAGCACACACTCATACCTGTATATTGTAGCTTAGATCTCGGACTTTAGAGCTACATTAACATTTTTTTAGAACATCAACAACAATAAAATTCTTCTCAATCTAATATTTTTAATTAATCCAGATTTGATTTGTGTCTTTCCTTCACCACCTGTTAAATTCTAATGCAAACGCTCGTCATTTCCGGGTCAAGCCATTAGCTGTGGCCACCTGAATCAGCTTCGATATGCGGTCAACCCTTGACCCCAATGACCTATGGGTACCCTGAAGCTCGCAGATTAATTGGAATATTGGAATAAGTGCGTGCCTTAATGATGAGTATGACGTCAGTCCTAGATACCCGCGCCATAAACTTGTTAATAGTAATAGAATAGTCTCTCTTGGCTGGCTATGCGGTAACCTCCCCAGGGCTGGATTGTATAGTATCCTCCCTTATACCGAAGAGTTGAATCATGACATGTTTTTGTCACTATCGAATGTCATGTAGATGATGACATGTTACTGTCACTAGTGATATGCCATTAAAATGACATAGCTTAAAATCTTGTCTATAATAGTTTAAACCAATTCTAAGACAAGTATCTATTTATATTACCACGTGTCTATTAACTTGCTTTCGTTCCTTTTTGTTTGTTTGTTCGTCTGTTTGTCCGAAAACTTTCAAATTTTCCAACGTAAAATTTAACCACTTCTGATGGTCCTAGAGGTAACAAAATTTCACCACAGACAGATCTTGGATTACAACACGCATTGTATCAACATTTCAGATTGATCGAATGTACCGTAATTAAATTAATGCATTTTTAGTTTATCTCTATATAACAAATGTATTCGTCTGCTGTTGTTAACATTCACGTGCCACGTCAGTTCACGCCAGCCATTGATGAACACATCCTCGTCCTCTTGTTCAAAAGCAAAAGATAAAAAAAAACAATTACACAAACTATTTGTGTAAGAAGACAATAAATTTAAGCTTTATTTATGAACAAATACTAATAATAGTTTACGTTTCGGCTAATGCCTTCATCAGTACAATAACATAAATAATTACTTACATAAATCTTAAAACATATTATATGATAAAAAATCATGTTAAGCCTGGTCCCTATTGGAACTCAGGACGTGTTAGCGCATTTTCGTATTATGTATCAGTACTTATGTTAGATATCAGCATTATGTAGTTGTCAGTAATTGTGTTTAGATTTTAGACATATTTTTATGAATTTTCCTGTGTAATGAATATACCTGACATTTTTTTATTTAAAAGTCATTTCTTTACATTTTAAAAAAATTTATTTTCTCTTTAATCTAACTACAAGTCACCACAAATGATGACGTAAAACTCTCTAAACTTTTACACATATTCTAATGACGTCAACTAAAAAAAACACTAATTCTTTTGCACGCTTTCACACCACTCTTCAATGCTTGAAAAACTGTGTATTCGACTTCCGGCAATGGCGGCCGTTCCCTGCGCTAGTGTTACTTCTCGATTCGAAATATTTTTTGGTAGTTTTAACGGGGTTTTTTAACGGATCGAGTAACTGAGTTTTGATGCACAAATGGCAGGTCAGGACATACAAAAAACATATATACCTCATGGGTCTAGGACTTATGGATGCTGAGATCAAGGGTGATGACAGACGGACGGACGGACAAAGCGGGTGCAATAGCGCATTCGACTTCTCGAAAATGCGCTAAAAATGAAAAGAAAGGGGAAAAAAAACAAGGACACAGGATATAGGAAAAAGGAGGAAGTTGAAGTATCTAAGGTTACAGTGAAAACCACAACGGGAAAACGATTTTGCAGTCAGGTAAAATTTTGGATTTTTATTATTTCCATATGGAGCCAATGTACCAAATCGTTTTATGAGTCTGTTTTCCATGTGGACTCTATCATGGGTATTGTTTGCATATAGAATACCAGTAACTGCAATATCCAAAATGCCGTCATGTTCAACACTGTTAAAATGTTTAGACACAGCACACTGAGCCTGTTTATTTATAATGTGAAGGTTTTCTCTAAACCGATCTCCAAGACGACGACCTGTCTCACCCACGTAAATTTTATTACATCTCTTGCAAAGAATTGCATAAACCACGTTGCGACTTGTGCAAGTGAATCCATCTTTTATTACGAATTGATCAAGAGGGAAAGAAATTTTGTTAATTTCAACCACACATAGACAAGTATTGCAACGGTTACGGTTGCAACCTTTTGTTTTCATTGTGGGAAGGTGACTTCTTACAAGTATGTCTCTGAGGTTTCTATCTCCCCGGAAAGCAAAAAGAGGACGTTTTTGAAGACCTGCTGAGTTAGAGGGTCAGCCATAAGGATTGATCGGTTTTTGAGAATTACCTGGCGGGCTTTAAAATTATGTGGATGGAAAGTTGAAATAAATTTGGATCGATCACATTGATCGGGAACAGGTGATGGAAATGTGTCTTGTCTGGTCATGCCTTTAATTCTATTGACAGCGGATATTAAAATTGTTTCCGGATATGACCTCCTTCTAAAAAATTCCAGCATTTCATCACTTTCCCGATATTCATCCATGATATTCTTTAAATGTCATCCATGTTACCATCCATGATATTCTCTAAATGTCATCCATGTTACCATCCATGACATTATCTAAATGTCATCCATGTTACCATCCATGATATTCTACCATGTCAATCAGAAGAGCTTGCCACAGTTCGGGCCTGGTCCTGGAAAGGTCCCCAATTTCCTAAAGCGTGACAATCTCGGACGCGTGTTTCATTAAGGCTGGACACTGGATCTCCAGAGGGTCATGTGATTCAGTCATGCAGGCCTGTCGGACATGTAGCTGTGTGTTGACTCAAACGGTCGCTAGTGTCTGCACCCTTGGGTATGTCCAGTCCCTACCCATCTGTCCGTATTAATTGATAGCCCTTCGATTAGTCGGTTATTGTCCGGAGTTAATTCCCTTTGATTTAGTTGGGGTAGATAGCCACACCCACAGTTGTAGAACTTAAAAAAGATTTCATTTATACAAGAGTGTGTGTGTGTGGGGGGGGGGGGGTATCCTTGGTCAAATGGATAATCCGGTAACGCAGTAGGTGAAAGGGCTCAAATTCTACATTCATTACAAAGTATTGGCATGCTTTAAGTGTTCTAGGTGTTCAACTGTGTTCTTTCATCTAAGATGTGTTTAATATCATTGGCCATTAGGTGAAAAGGAAAAATGGGAAAAAACAAAAACCAACCGCTCAGCCACATGGCAATGTCACTTTGTGATATTTTCTGTCAAGATTTTTAATGCCTCAATGGATTGACTCTATTTCAAAAAGACTGTGATAAAATGTGATCCGAGGTTTCATCGAGGGTTTGTGTAGTGCTCTACAACATGGCAAATGGAAAAGATGTAAACAGTCTAAGTGTTAGCCTGAAATTACATAAAAAACGGCGAACGTTTCGGCAAAGAGCCTTTTTCAACGGACATACAATACACAAATAAAACGAATATAAAAAATGAAAGAAAAAAAACAACTTAGCTGCGGTGAAATCAAAAGAGTCAATGACTAACCCTTACCCTGTTTACGTCTTTTCCATTTACTTTTGTATAAGCCTGATTGCGGTCTCACCCCTCATTTTGTTTTTTACAACATGGCGTAGGTCAGAGTTTCTCCGACGTGTGTTCAGTGGTCAGTCGCTCTTTTTGGTGTCAAAATTCATGAATGTTTATGATTAAGTAAAACAGAAAGACATTTAAGATCCTTGGTGGAATATCAACTCTCACACAGCTATCAACCCTCACACAGCTATCAACCCTCACACAGCTGTCAACTCTCACATATCTATCAACTTTCACACAGTTATCAACTCTCACACAGCTATCAACCCTCACACAGCTATTAACCCTCACACAGCTATTAACCCTCACACTGCTATCAACCCTCACACAGCTATCAACCCTCACACAGCTATTAACCCTCACACTGCTATCAACCCTCACACAGCTATCAACCCTCACACAGCTATCAACCCTCACACAGCTATCAACCCACATCTGCAGTTTTCCAACTGCTGAGGCCTTCAAGACCACACCCAAGACGCANCACACAGCTATCAACCCTCACACAGCTATCAACCCTCACACAGCTATCAACCCTCACACAGCTATCAACCCTCACACAGCTATCAACCCTCACACAGCTATCAACCCTCACACAGCTATCAACCCTCACACAGCTATCAACCCTCACACAGCTATTAACCCTCACACTGCTATCAACCCTCACACAGCTATCAACCCTCACACAGTTATCAACTCTCACACAGCTATCAACCCTCACACAGCTATCAACCCTCACACAGCTATTAACCCTCACACAGCTATCAACCCTCACACAGCTATCAACCCTCACACTGCTGTACCAAACCTGTCCGTTTGGGAATCACTAGTGAAGACGATTCCACAGCTACCAAGCCCGTGTTACAAATCGTGATCCAGTGCCCTCTGTGATAGCAAATATGAAATAATGCTTGGGCGCTACCTACGTCACTCTTACTGCAAAGTCTGTGACCTTGACATTGATTTAAGTGGCACGGCTGTCGTGTTCAAATGATCCGGGGTCTCCGAATGACCTCATTATGTGTGTATAATGACCAGTGGTCATAGAAAGCCCAGTTATTGTGCCCGCCCATCACCACGTAATGTGACTGTCACATTTAACTGATATTTATTTTGTGTCATAATGTGTCATAACTTTATGACGTCATGTTCACCAGTTATGGCGTCATACTACCAGTAATATCGTCATATTGTATAATAATGTTGTCATGTCTGGTAATGTCGTTAAGCAATGTCGTCATATTGTTTAGTAATGTCGTCATATTGTCCAGCAATGTCGTCATATTGTCCAGTAATGTCGTCCAATTTTCCAGCAATGACGTCATATTATCCAGTAACGTCGTCATGTCGTCCAGCAATTATGACCACCTTTTCACAAGAAATCATTCTTCAAATTCCCTAACAAATCATTTTTCATTAAAATCATCTTTCATTACAATCATCTTTTATTATAATCATCTTTCATTATAATCATCTTATAATTTTGCTGGAACACCCGTATGACCAATTTTATCAACATTGTCCATGTTTTATCAACATTGTCCATGTTTTTTCAACATTATCCATGTTTTATCAACATTGTCCAAATTTTATCAACATTATCCATGTTTTTTCAACATTATCCATGTTTTATCAATATTGTCCAAGTTTTATCAACATTATCCATGTTTATCAACATTATCCATGTTTTCTCAACATTGTCCAAGTTTTATCAACATTGACCATGTCATTTATTTGAATATTTCTTTGTTTCTCTCAGAGATCTGACAAAGCCACTTTTACTACTTGACGTAACAAATGCCCCCCCCCCCCACCCAAGCCTTTCCTTTCGATGCCAATTTTAAGACTCGACTAATTTATGTCCATGGTTCTCCAAACAGACCAGACAACTGAACTGATTGCACACACGTCAATTGGGCAGCATTAAAAGTTTGAGCGGTTCCAACATTGTAGTCAGTCTCCGTACCCAGCACCGACATACCCGGACCTTGTACCCTTTGAATGATGTCGTCTGTCTTATCGTGTTGGAATATCTTCCGCCATCTCATGCCCCTCCCACCACTCCCGCCCCTCACACCAGTTTGTCGTATTTCTCGTCTCTTCCTCGTGACGTGTCCGTTTGTGTGAGATTTTAATAAACCCGCACGCAGGCCCAGGGTCGCTTTGTTCTCGTGGCCGGCTACAAAACGCCGAGACAACGGCGAGGCCCGGGCTCGTGTAACTGATATTGTTTTCCATTTCAACGAGAACAATGATATCTCCCCATTGAGCTTCTTTGCGCCATCTGCGCAACTCCTCATTAGAAGGAAAGAGTGACGCTGGGTCCATCCGCACATCTTACTCCCTCCCCACACTCTCACTACCCCCCAACACACAGTTCTATTGGGTTCAATTTAAAAAAAGACCAATTCATGAAGGCCCATTCCTCTATAGCCAGTCACATTATGTTATAAATTTTAATATTTGTATTACAGTCTTTTTTGGTGGCACTGCGCCGGGCTTCCGGTCGCCTTGCATTTAACCCAGTCCCAACAACAAACAACCAAACACTGGTCCCAACTAACAACCAAACACTGGTCCCAACAAACAACCATACACTGGTCCCAACAAACGACCAAACACTGGTCCCAACAAACAACCAAACACTGGTCCCAACAAACAACCAAACACTGGTCCCAACGAACAACCAAACACTGGTCCCAACGAACAACCAAACACTGGTCCCAACAACAAACAACCAAACACTGGTCCCAACAAACAACCAAACACTGGTCCCAACAAACAACCAAACACTGGTCCCAACAACAAACAACCAAACACTGGTCCCAACAAACAACCAAACACTGGTCCCAACAACAAACAACCAAACACTGGTCCCAACAAACAGCCAAACACTGGTCCCAACAACAAACAGCCAAACACTGGTCCCAACAACAAACAACCAAACACTGGTCCCAACAACAAACAACCAAACACTGGTCCCAACAAACAACCAAACACTGGTCCCAACAAACAACCAAACACTGGTCCCAATAACAAACAACCAAACACTGGTCCCAACAAACAACCAAACACTGGTCCCAACAACTAACAACCAAACACTGGTCCCAACAACAAACAACCAAACACTGGTCCCAACAACTAACAACCAAACACTGGTCCCAACAACAAACAACCAAACACTGGTCCCAACAAACAACCAAGCACTCGTCCTTACACAGGTCTGTTTACAACCGTCTGGACACACTTATTTAGAAAGACGATTGAAACCTTTTTGAAATCTTGAATTGGAATACACAATAGTTGTGGTTGTCTCGCTGTGTCAAAGGTTTGGTCCAAAGATTCACCTGATTTTCACAGTCGATGACCACAGGCCTTGAGATTCATTCAGTAATAATCAGAGTTTACATATCATCGTATAAATATTCTTTTAAGTTATTATAAATATCATTTAATAAGTCAGCGTTTGTAGAACATTAAAGAAATGACATTGAACACAATAATCACTGACGTACACAAGTGTTATTACAGGCTATCTTCAAACAGGATCAACTTTATCAACATTTTAAACTGTTGATTATATTTTATTTAGAGAAAAATTAGACAAACTTGTTCAAATTATCGTTTCTGTGACAAACTTGTCCATATTGTCGTTTCTATGACAAACTTGTTCAAATTGTTGTTTCCATGAAAATTTTTTTCAAATTGTAGTTTCTATGACAAATTTGTTCAAAATGTCGTATCTATAACAAACTTGTTCAAAATGTCGTATCTATAACAAACTTGTTCAAAATGTCGTATCTATAACAAACTTGTTCAAATTTTCATTTCTATGAGTTTCCAAATATTTCCAGGATAGCCAACACTTTATCATCAATTAAAACTCTACTAAGAATAAAGGACTAAACACAACCCATAGATATACGTAGGACTCAATAATCTTCTGTAACATATAAGATAATATTTCTGTAGCACTTTGAGTAAGATAAGAAAACTGAGAACAGAAAGCGATGTTTGCTTCTTATGTCACGTGACCCGAAGTTTAAATGTTGACGTCGGTCATCTTTCATCTCTGGGGGTGGGACGGGAGGGTTATAAAAACAGTCCTGTTCAATGAGCCAACAAAAAAAAAACAGCCTTGTTTAGTGGACC
This sequence comes from Radix auricularia, assembly GCA_002072015.1. Taxonomy (NCBI): domain Eukaryota; kingdom Metazoa; phylum Mollusca; class Gastropoda; family Lymnaeidae; genus Radix; species Radix auricularia. The sequence continues at coordinate 730,040 of MUZC01001512.1, forward strand.
TACGGCATCGTTTGATAAGAGTCACAGAGAGGAGTTAATCCATGGACCATTGAGAGGACAATGGCGTGAGAGTGGGCCCTAATAACGTCACCACTTGGCGCTAAACCGCGTTTATAGCTATCTAATAGGCTACACGGTAAACTGCGTACAGTCGTGTGTGTGATGTGGGGCTTCAAAGCCGACGAATGGACCATCGACTTAAGCACGTCGTCGTCATGGGATTTAGGGTCCTTTTATGGACTAAAATGAGCGGTGCTGCGCTGTCTGGAGCATATAGCCATACCTGGGGCACATTGGCACACCTGGGGCATATTGCTACACCAGGGGCATATTGCAACACGTGGATGAATCTAACATTTAAGAGTTTGAGTTACAGACAGACTGTTCTGTTCTTTACCGACACTATTCATTGCTATTTATGTAGTTAATATGCTATGAATGTTTCTTTTTATTTATATATGTATTTTTGTTTCCATGTAAAGCGCTGTGAGCCTGGCTCCTTGCTGGGATACAGCGCTATATAAATCATCATTTTATTATTATTATTATTATTCACCTCGTGTGGTCAATAAGTCAACACTCGAGCTCGCCTCGCTCATGTGGAGTTGTCTTTTTTTTATTCTTGACCGGGCCGATATCTCAAATACCAGCATTTCGTTCTGTTACGAAGGTCAAGGACAGAATGCCGTCTCCTGTCCTACAATCAATATTTTAAAAGCAATTTGCTGCCACTGAATGGAGGTCGTGACAATAAGAACATCTCTTCAAAGATCGGAATCAATTATATTCATAGAAAGTCCCAGACAGTGGGACCACAGTGAGACAAAACAGTTGGACCACAGTAACACCAGACAGTTGGACCACAGTGAGACCAGACAGTTGGACCACAGTGAGACCAGACAGTTGGACCACAATAAGACCAGACAGTTGGACCACAGTGAGACCAGACAGTTGGACCACAATGAGACCAGACAGTTGGACCACAATGAGACCAGACAGTTGGACCACAGTGAGACCAGACAGTTGGACCACAATAAGACCACACATTGGGACCACAGTAAGACCAGACAGTCGGACCACAATGAGACCAGACAGTTGGACCACAATGAGACCAGACATTGGGACCACAGTAAGACCAGACAGTTGGACCACAATGAGACCAGACAGTTGGACCACAATGAGACCAGACAGTTGGACCACAGTAAGACCAAACAGTTGGACCACAGTAAGACCAGACAGTTGGACCACAATGAGACCAGACATTGGGACCACAGTAAGACCAGACAGTCGGACCACAGTAAGACCAGACAGTTGGACCACAATGAGACCAGACAGTTGGACCACAATGAGACCAGACAGTTGGACCACAGTGAGACCAGACAGTTGGACCACAATAAGACCAGACAGTTGGACCACAATAAGACCAGACAGTTGGACCACAGTGAGACCAGACATTGGGACCACATTAAGACCAGACATTGGGACCACAGTGAGACCAGACAGTTGGACCACAGTAAGACCAGACAGTTGGACCACAGTGAGACCAGACAGTTGGACCACAGTAAGACCAGACAGTTGGACCATAGTAAGACCAGACAGTTGGACCAGACATTTGGACCAGACAATTGGACCACAATAAGACCAGACAGTTGGACCACAGTGGCACCAGACAGTTGGACCACAGTGACACCAGACAGTTGGACCACAGTGGGACCAGACAGTTGGACCTCAGTAAGACCAGACAGTTGGACATCAGTGAGACCAGACTGTTGGACTAAGGTAAGACCAGACAGTTGGGCCTCAGTAAGACCAGACAGTTGGGCCTCAGTAAGACCAGACAGATTGGCCAGACATTGGGAACACAGTGAGACCAGACAGTTGGGCCAGACATTGGGAACACAGTGAGACCAGACAGTTGGGCCAGACATTGGGACCACAGTAAGACCAGACAGTCGGACCACAGTAAGACCAGACAGTCGGACCAAGGTAAGACCAGACAGTTGGGCCAGACATTGGGACCACAGTGAGACCAGACAGTTGGGCCAGACATTGGGACCACAGTGAGACCAGACTATTGGACCAGACATTGGGACCACAGTAAGACCAGACAGTCGGACCACATTAAGAGCAGACTTTTGGACCAAGATAAGACCAGACAGTTGGGCCAGACATTGGGACCACAGTAAGACCAGACAGTCGGACCACAGTAAGACCAGACAGTCGGACCACAGTAAGACCAGACAGTCGGACCACAGTAAGACCAGACATTTGGACCACAGTGAGACCAGACAGTTGGACCAGACATTGGGGCCACAGTAAGACCAGACAGTCGGACCACAGTAAGACCAGGCAGTCGGACCACAGTAAGACCAGACAGTCGGACCACAGTAAGACCAGACAGTCGGACCACAGTAAGACCAGACAGTCGGACCACAGTAAGACCAGACAGTCGAACAATAAGACCAGACATTTGGACCACAATAAGACCAGGCATTGGGACCACAGTAAGACCAGACAGTTGGACCACAATAAGACCAGACATTGGGACCACAGTAAGACCAGACAGTTGGACCACAATAAGACCAGACAGTTGGACCACAATAAGACCAGACATTGGGACCACAGTGAGACCAGACAGTTGGACCAGACATTGGGACCACAGTAAGACCAGACAGTCGGACGACAGTTGGACCAGACATTGGGACCACAGTAAGACCAGACATTGGGACCACAGTAAGACCAGACAGTTGGACCACAATAAGACCAGACAGTTGGACCACAGTAAGACCAGACATTGGGACCACAGTAAGACCAGACAGTTGGACCACCGTAAGACCAGACATTGGGACCACAGTAAGACCAGACAGTTGGACCACAGTAAGACCAGACAGTTGGACCACAGTAAGACCAGACAGTTGGACCACAGTAAGACCAGACAGTTGAACCACAGTAAGACCAGACAGTTGGACCACAGTAAGACCAGACAGTTGGACCACAGTAAGACCAGACATTGGGACCACAATAAGACCAGACAGTTGGACCACAATAAGACCATACAGTTGGACCACAATAAGACCAGACAGTTGGACCACAATAAGACCAGACAGTCGGACCACAGTAAGACCAGACAGTCGGACCACAGTAAGACCAGACAGTTGGACCACAGTAAGACCAGACAGTTGGACTCTTCCGATGCCCAACCATCTCACTCGTCACCCCCTCCAACGCTTCACCAGATACTAGTAGTAACTAATTATCTTGGTCACTCATCCATGGACAGAAAAATATGGCTCCAAAGAGCGAAAAACATAATTTCTCTTTGAGCCAGGGAGCCACTACAGGCTCTTAGAGTTGAAATGATCTCAGACCATACGGGGCCAGTAGCCAGCAGCAAGTCGCCCTCAGCAGTAGTAGCCAGCAGTAGTAGCCAGCAGTAGTAGCTGTTCCGTACTGGGTTCTGGATACTATCTTAATAAAGACAGACTCTTGTCGAATAGTAGGTGTTCTTTATTGAACTATAAATACACGTATAAATCCTTCATACAGCCATCGAGACATCACAGCATAGGCTTACAGAATCGCAGTCTTCACAGTGCTTTAGCCATCACAGCACAGGCATACAGGCCCACAGCCTTCAGTGTTCGAGCAACCTCGATAACACCATCCGTCAACAACACAGCCCTGGCCGAACGTCCGCACACTGACGTTACAAGTCTCTCCTATCTTTTTCCCCACTCCTCTCTCACTACACAGACCCACACTATATATAGCCCTTGCGCGCACTCTCAAGTCATTGCCTGACATTCAAAAGTCCGTCAACTGAATAAAGTTCATAACATTCTCACGACAACTCACAACACTGATTGACAACTCAGTAACAACTCAGAACCATTCATTGACAGTGATTCTCATACCTTGACATATCCCCCCTCTTCCGTTAGATTCTACTTGCTAGTAGAATCTCACAATCAAAATAAGTCAGGGTATGGAATCACTAAACATTCATAACACATCATGAAAATAATTTGCCTTAATACATGAACAGCATCATATAAATCATATAGATACATCATATTACTAATCTCTTAATCTATTACATCATGGAAAACATCTACTGCCGCTTTATCAAACGGAAGCAGTCCTCTACTCGATTTACATAGTTACATAGTCTCCAAAAATAAGTCATTTTAGCAGCAATAACAAACAAAATTTACACATGCGAGGTCTTACATCATTAGACATAAGTGATAATCAATTTTTATACCAATATACATATACAATATACTTATCTATATATACACCCGATCTCA
>MUZC01001512.1:734372-750194 GCA_002072015.1 Radix auricularia
AAAAAATTATATCTATACAAGATCTCAGGGAAAAAATTATATATGTACAAGATCTCAGGAGAGAAAAAGAACCCCAAGAACAACATATTATTACAATTTACAACATTACCAATCACGCAAAACAAAAAATGCTAATACTTGTCCACCTCATGGGACCTTTTAACGAGCAACCACTGCTCTAATAATTTCTTTACCGGGACCTGTGCTATTGGAATCTCTTATCCCACTATAGCCACCGTCCTATTGGAATATATAACGAGCAACCACTGCTCTAATAATTTCTTTACCGGGATCTGTGCTATTGGGATCTCTTATCCCACTATAGCCACAGTCCTATTGTGATATAAATACAGCCCGCCATTCCTGCCACCAGGAACTTGGTTAATTGTATTACCAAAAACTGCCCAACACTCCTGTTGTACAGTACGTAGTAAATTATATCTCTGTACCGCTTATCTCCCCTGCTATACAGGTCTGGCTAAATACTAGTTCATGATCCTCATCATTGGCATAACTCACATTTTCATTGTGTAAATAATCAAAATCATAACATATATACAACATGAATATTCAATATTACTCTATTAACAGTTTACACAGGTTGCTTTAACTGACTCTACTGGTTCCTCATATAAATTCTTATGATATTTACTCCAGGATTGCCTCCAGCATGAGGTAATCTTACAGGGATAACCACTTATCCAAACTGTAATATTTCAGCATGATTGTATTTAACCCATTACAATCACTTATATCGTAATCATGTGTATCTATCAATACATACGGCATATGGAGATAACAACTTATCTATCCATACCCATAATTATCTTTATAACATAACCATCATCATATCCTCATAATGATCAGCAAAAAGAATAACATCTTCATACACAATATTTTAACCACATCAAAAAAATTTTAGGTCTCTATGTTTGAATCTTTATCTTACACATTCAACTCAATGGCCATGAATATTATGAAACACTCATTAACACATGACCTTTAGTGAGACCCCGTCACATTGTCCTCAAAATAATTTTTCAACCAATGCAAAATCATAATCATAATCAAGTCCTCTTTAGTTATACTTAATCATCAACTTGTTAACAACCCAGCTAAAAAAAAATCATAGTCATTGTACTTGGTGGTATATTTCGTTTATCTTCTACTACTACCAGTACACGCCCCTGGTTATCTTTATTCTGACTTCTCGTTTCCAACGTGAGCCTAGGCGGGACTTTTAACATGGCAATGTTACATAACCCCCAACTCGTGTCAAGGGTATCTTCGCTACCTTACGTGTTCGTGGCTACCCACTCGTATTCACGCCCGCTTATCAATATTTTTAGAATGATCCCCACCATCAACCAAATTCTTAGCCACAACGGCCAAGCACCCCGGTCATCTGATTCACAGTCTCTGTAATTGGCTCTAACTCTACACGGGTTGTGACGCCTAACTGAGTTATTGTCGGTCACGGTCTGGTTATTTCTGGTTTGACTTGTCCCCACATAGTCACTCTCCCTGTCTTCTTGTTCACGAGAAAAGTTTGTCCCGTAGTCATAAACATAGTCTGTCTCTAACAAGTCAACACCAACTTCCCCTGAGCACATGTCATAATTTTGCGTTAATCCACAGCAGCGGTTCTCATTACTTTTCACATTTTCGTAATTGTGGATGCTTTTTTCCACCCTTCCTGCAACACACTTTGCAGTTTTTACCTCATCACTTTTATCCAGTATCACTATAGTAACTTTCTCCCTTAGTGTAACTCTGCTCTGTTCTGTCTTTTCAACTATTCTAACTAACTTTTCTAGAGTTGACCTCTGATTCTGTCCACGGTCAACTTGTTTACTTTCAATTGCTCCCTCTTTCTCTATTAGGGCTTCTTTTAATATCAAAATGTCATCATCTTTCAATATCAATTTCATACTTAAATCATAGTTTATTTCTTCTTTTTCCTTAACGATCCTCCACATTTCAATAATGTCCTCTTCCTTACTTGCTACTTTTCTGTTTAGTTCCTCAATCACCTCTTCTTTCTGAGCCAGTAATTCTTCCATATATCTTTTCTCTCTCTCTTTTTCTACTAGTTCAATTTGTAACCTCTCCAATAGTTTTATCTTTCTCTACTTCAGACTTCTTTAACTCTTCTTCAGTGTCCTGCATTATACTAGTTAGATTTCTCTCCATTTCTATGTTCCAATTTTCGTAATCTTTTATCATTGACTTTAGATTTGTGTCATAATTTTCTCCTATTTCTATCCCCCTTCTTAACTTTTCAGCATCGTCTCCTTCACTGAGTGTAGCGTTATATGTAACTATAGTCTCTTCTCTAAGAGCTAGTTCTACACTATCTGTATTTTCTACTATGCTATCGTTTAGTTCTCTCTGTATTTTTTCTACAAACTCATCCTTTTCAACTACGTTAATCTTCACTTGGGCAATTTTCATTTTTAAATTCTTTAACTCCCTTTCCTCGTCATCAAGTTCTCTATTGTATTCTTTGCATTCTTTTGCTAAGGCCGTTAATTTACTTTGAGCGCAGCACCATATTGCCTCTAGCTCACTCAGTGTATCTTTAGGTTTCTCTATTGCACTTTCCATAATTTCTTCTCTTTGTTCCGCTTTCCTAGACTCTATTTTTATTTCTCTACTTTCCCTATATTTTTTTCCTGTAGCTTCTATTTCTAGCAATTTTAATTCATGTTCCCTCTGTTCCCTTAATTTTTTCTCTTCATACTCTCTCTGTTCCCTTACTTTTTCTCTTTCTTTTTCTTCTTCCATTTGTCTATTCCACTCCTCTAACACGAACGCATTTAGTTTTTCTCCTTCTAACCCTAAGTATTTTACCCCCACCTCTCTAAACTCCGCCATTGTAATCCTATCTTCCATTTCTACTTCCTACTATTGTACGAGGACAAAGGGGTTCGAGGGGATAACAAAAAACTCTAACATCAATTTCCTAATACTCAATACTTTTAACAATCATAAAAAAAATATTATTTGTACTTGCCTTGATTGCCAGAACCAGAGAACACACTTTCACAAAAAAAACCAATCACTACACATTAGTCCATGTAATAAACTAAATTGTTATTGTTCACCGACGACACCGTTGACACTGGGCAGCAACAAGGAGGGGAGGTCTCTCTCAATGACGGGACGGTCATCGACGACACACTGGCAGCAACGAGAAGGAAGATGACTCTATCAGGGACAGGACGGTCCCCGACAACACTTGGCAGCAACGAGGAGGCCGATGTCTCCCTCAAGGACAGGACAGTCCCCGACACACATAGGCCAGCAACGAGGAGGCAGATGTCTCCCTCGCAGACTTTACAGATACTTCGATGTTCGACAAGAGTTTCCAGAGGTCCACTGACGTAGCCCCCACTGTTGCGTACTGGGTTCTGGATACTATCTTAATAAAGACAGACTCTTGTCGAATAGTAGGTGTTCTTTATTGAACTATAAATACACGTATAAATCCTTCATACAGCCATCGAGACATCACAGCATAGGCTTACAGAATCGCAGTCTTCACATTGCTTTAGCCATCACAGCACAGGCATACAGGCCCACAGCCTTCAGTGTTCGAGCAACCTCGATAACACCATCCGTCAACAACACAGCCCTGGCCGAACGTCCGCACACTGACGTTACAAGTCTCTCCTATCTTTTTCCCCACTCCTCTCTCACTACACATACCCACACTATATATAGCCCTTGCGCGCACTCTCAAGTCATTGCCTGACATTCAAAAGTCCGTCAACTGAATAAAGTTCATAACATTCTCACGACAACTCACAACACTGATTGACAACTCAGTAACAACTCAGAACCATTCATTGACAGTGATTCTCATACCTTGACAGTAGCCAGCAGTAGTAGCCAGCAGCCAGCAGTAGTAGCCAGCATTAGTAGCCAGCAGTAGTAGCCAGCAGTAGTAGCCAGCAGTAGTAGTCAGTAGACTGGCCCAGGATAGAGATGTCTGGAGAGACTGGCCCTGAATAGAGATGTCTGGAGAGACTGGCCCAGGATAGAGATGTCTGGAGAGACTGGCCCAGGATAGAGATGTCTGGAGAGACTGGCCCTGAATAGAGATGTCTGGAGAGACTGGCCTTAGATAGAGATGTCTGGAGAGACTGGCCTTCGATAGAGATGTCTGAATAGACTGGCCCAAGATAGAGATGTCTGTAGAGACTGGCCCAAGATAGAGATGTCTGTAGAGACTGGCCTTAGATAGAGATGTCTGGAGAGACTGGCCTAAGATAGAGATGTCTGGAGAGACTGGCCTTAGATAGAGATGTCTGAATAGACTGGCCCAAGATAGAGATGTCTGGAGAGACTGGCCTTAGATAGAGATGTCTGGAGAGACTGGCCTTAGATAGAGATGTCTGGAGAGACTGGCCTTAGATAGAGATGTCTGTAGAGACTGGCCTTAGATAGAGATGTCTGAATAGACTGGCCCAAGATAGAGATGTCTGTAGAGACTGGCCCAAGATAGAGATGTCTGTAGAGATTGGCCTTAGATAGAGATGTCTGGAGAGACTGGCCTTAGATAGAGATGTCTGGAGAGACTGGCCTTAGATAGAGATGTCTGGAGAGACTGGCCCAGGATGGAGACAATTCAAGTGACCTTTTTGGAGTAGACAGACTTAATTGTGTATACGAAACAATGATAGAGTTTAAGTTTTAGATCGTTGATTACATACTAATTTAGAGCAATCTATTCCGTAAAATAGTGGGTTCAAAAACTAAGAAGTAACTTTCCCCATTTAAGTTTATACCTTAACTAAACTCTACTTCCAACTGTAAACCAACCAACCCCTTCCCTCCTCTCTGCCCCCCCCTTTACAATGTCAGTCTTATTCTCACATACACACCCACACCCACATGATGTCGTGTTCACACACTAAACACACCCATTTACACACACACCCATACCCATGTACACACCCACACCCCAAAAAAAAACTCAAGTGTAAGGGAATGAACTCCGCAGACAATCTCGTAGGAGCAGCAGACCAATCGATGTTTATCGGCAGACGACAAGAGCTCTCCAGACCGGAAGCGGGCGTATTGTTATTTGGTTAAACTCTTATTGGCTCTGATTAAAAGAGCTATCGTGTTTGCTTATCTCGCGGTCGCTGGTCTCGGCCCTGAAGATGTCATTCAGTTATCGAGAGTAGGGCGAGAGTATTGAGATGGCGCGGGTGTGTCGCCCGGCGTTCATGACGTTGGAAGATTCCGTCCGTAGATCTGGACGATACACTTCGCTTCCTTTAAGCGCAAGGGTCAGCCATTAGGGCGGAGGTTAAACATTAAGTGTTTGGCCACCGGTCAACAGAGGTCATTGACGTACAAGTATTTCATTGTAAAGATTTTTTTTATATTGACGTCACTTGTACACGGCATTTGTTTTTATTGACGTCACTTATACATGACATTTGTTGATATTGACATCGCTTGTATACGACATTTGTTGATATTGACGTCACTTGTACACCACATTTGTTGATATTGGCGTCACTTGTACACGACATTTGTTGATATTGACGTCAATTGTACACGACATTTGTTGATATTGACGTCACTTGTACACGACATTTGTTGATATTGACGTCACTTGTACACGACATTTGTTGACATTGACGTCACTTGTACACGACATTTGTTGATATTGACGTCACATGTCTGTGTTTGGTGATGTCAGATGTTGATGATGATATCACATGTAATGTAATGCTAGCAACCTGTCTTCTATACATCAGGCATTCAACTCTCCCATCCTAACATCATTCATTTCATCTAACCTTCAAAGCTCTGCATAAATTTTTTATACTTCTGGAAAGCACTGCATCAAACTTTTATACTTCTAGGAAAGCACTGGAATTAAAAACTGGTATTTAAAAAAAATGCCATTAAAACCATATGTTTTGTTTAAACTCTTTCAACAAAAAAAACAAATACCATTAAAACCATACGTTATTGTTTAACTCTTTCAACAACAACAAAAATCTCATTATTTGTGACGTTACTTTCACGTATTTTATAGACGTGCCAGTGGCGTCGCTAGGGGGTGCGGAGGGGGCGGGCAGCCCCGGGTGACACCATCAGGGGGGTGACACCAGACCATAAAATTCTCTATATTCCCGTTATTTGGCACTGGAAAACACGGAGGAGTTCTATGGATTAAATCATGAGGGGGTGACACCATGAGCTACCGCCCCGGGTGACACCATGAGCTACCGCCCCGGGTGACACCATGAGCTACCGCCCCGGGTGACACCAACCCTAGTGACGCCTCTGAGACGTGCTTTGAATGACTGTGAGTTGTGGATAACATCAACTCATTCTTGCCCATGGACCACTGAGACATTCATTGATTCTTGCAACTAGACCACTGACAGATTCATTGATTCTTGCAACTAGACCACTGACAGATTCATTGATTCTTGCAACTAGACCACTGACAGATTCATTGATTCTATCAACTTAGACCACTGACAGATTCATTGATTCTTGCAACTAGACCACTGACAGATTCATTGATTCTTTCCAACCGTCTTAACTTTCCTGTTACGCAGAATATAATTTTACTGAACGTTTGGTTTCCATGAAATAATGTGTCTCTTAAAGTCAGACGGTGGTAGCACTACCCCATATGTCTTCCAAACAGATGTGTCTTACAAACCATCAAGTACATGGTGGTACTAGGCTGTCTTACAAACCATCAAGTACATGGTGGTACTAGGCTGTCTTACAAACCATCAAGTACGTAGTGGTACTAGGCTGTCTTACAAACCATCAAGTGTGTTTGTACTAGGCTGTCTTACAAACCATCAAGTACATGGTGGTACTAGGCTGTCTTACAAACCATCAAGTACATGGTGGTACTAGGCTGTCTTACAAACCATCAAGTACGTGGTGGTACTAGGCTGTCTGAAGCGTGGCGCCAAGGGAAGTCATACAGGGAGAAGTTTATTAATGTGTCAGAATGTGAGACAGTTGATGGACTGCACCCCTCGTAACAACGACGGCTCCAGCCTCGGCTAGGATCGACCTCTCGTGACTATCATCCATAACCAATCGTTAGAGACAATCAGAACGGACATGATGGGCCACTCCATCTGTAACTGGGGAGGGTTAATAGCAACGCCACTGACTTGACACACCATTACTACACCATTGACTAGACACACCATTACTACACCACTGACTGGACACACCATTGACTGGACACACCATTACTACACCACTGACTGGACACACCATTACTACACCACTGACTAAACACACCATTACTACATCACTGACTGGACACACCATTACTACACCATTGACTGGACACACTATTACTACACCACTGACTGGACACACCTTTACTACACCACTGACTGGACACAACGTAGCGTACACACACTGACTGGACACAACGTAGCGTACACACACTGACTGGACATCTCATTGTTACACCATTAGCTGGTTTACTTTACACTACTATTGTGTTGTACTGGTGTGCAGATAGAAATATTTGATCAACAAATGTTGAACATAGAACAAAAGTTCCACTCCCTGGTAGGCCTGTCAATGGCCGGCTACCCATTGCCGTGCAACTACCCGGGTAGGAATAATTTCCCCGGGTACCCATTGCCGTGCAACTACCCGGGTAGTAATAATTGCCCCGGGTACCCTTGAAAATTTGAAAAATTACAATGTCTATTCCAACGGTGGCCGAACTGCTGCTCTTCTGTCTTCAAATTACGGCTTGTAAATGATCTATCAAATAAAACACTTTTCTTTTAAAAAATATTTTATGAAATATGTTTAACGTTGAAACTCTTAAGAAGAAGTATCTGTCAAAAGAACATAAAATACGATGCCGAAAAACTACAATTTATTTTCATACACAATTTGTATATTAACATGAAACGAAAAATGTTTAGCACAAAAATATTGTGACTCTTTGAAAGAAGCAATGAGAGGAAGCTTACCTGTCTTTGAAATACACCGACAACATTGAGTTACCACTGAAGACTATACAATGTTATCATCAAACCCCCTCGCCCCTCCTGCCACTCCTATCCCCACCTCATTTATTATTGGCTTTAAAAAATATGTTTCAGTATTTAAAGATTTTCACTCTAATAACAACAATAAATGAAAGTGGTGGTGTTTTTAGCGCATTTTCGAGAAGTCGAAATGCGCTATTGTATCCGTTTTGTCCGTCTGTCCGTCCGTCTGTCATCACCCTAGATCTCAGCATCCATAAGTCCTAGACCCATGATGTATATATGTTTTTTGTATGTCCTGACCTGCCATTTGTGCATCAACACTCAGTTACTCGATCCGACCTCTTGTAGTGGCAGTAGAGCTCCTGGAAGTATGAAAGTCCTAGACCCATGATGTATATCACAAGAGTTCCTACCACCTCCAACACACAAGAATTCCTACCACCACCAACACACAAGAGTTCCTACCACCGCCAACACACAAGAGTTCCTACCACCACCAACACACAAGAGTTCCTAAAAATTCATAAAAATATGTCTAAAATCTAAACACAATTACTGATAACTACATAATGCTGATATCTAACATAAGTACTGATACATAATACGAAAATGCGCTAACACGTCCTGAGTCCAAAAAGGGACCAGGCTTAACATGATTTTTTTAAAAGACTTACCTCGCAGCCGCTCCCTTCTTTCTATTCACTTGTGTTTCTTGTGTTCGTGACCTAGTAGGAAAACAGATGACTAAAATCTGTTAAGATTATTATTAATCTGATTATTATTTATTAAGACGTCCAAAGGCGTCAGTAGTTAAAGTTAATACATTTAGATATAAGTTAATACCGCCGCCTAGCGGACAATAACATTCAAGCTGCCGGGCTCATATGATCTGCCTCAACGCTACGTCATTGTTGTTGACATTGTGTTTGAATCTTCAGTTTACTGTAGTTTTAGTTTGTTGAGTGTGACTGCATTTACAGCTAGAATCAAAGTTTGTCGTTCAGTAAAGTTCACAATAGCATTTTATTTGAGGCATGTCGTTGGATGCTATATGAAATGTGGTGCATGGATTTTGGCTACATTGCGTTGTATAGCGGTCATGACGGCGAATATAATGCTGCGTTTTGAAGAGGTACCCGGGTATCTTTTTTTAAAACAAAATTGACAGCCCTACTCCGTACAACATTGTACCAGCAATGGTCAGAATTTCTCAAAACGTCTGCTATACAACTCTGTAAACATGAGTCTATCGTTTATAATGTGTCTAGATTGTGTTGATAGATAGACCCAGGGATAGACCCAGGGATAGACCCAGAGATAGACCCATGGATAGACCCAGAGATAGACCCAGGGATAGACCTAGAGATAGATCCAGCGATAGACCCAGAGATAGACCCAGAGATAGCCCCAGAGATGGTCCTAGAGATAGACCCAGAGAAAGACCCAGAAATATACCTAGAGATGGACCCAGAGATAGACACAGAGATATACACAGGGATAGACACAGTGATAGACCCTGGGATAGACTCAGAGATAGGCCCATGTGCAGAGTTAACCCAGAGATCACTAATTTATCTTTGTCTCATATTCAACCCACCCCACCCCTTTATTCATTTGTACAATCCATTATGTCATTTAAAATTCTATTAAAAGAAATATTGAATGGAATTCTGGGTAATTGTTAAGCTCTAAGTTGTAGCCGTCTTGTGCCTCATTAATAATCCATGGGGCCTCATTTTCTGGGAAATTGAACGGGGATTTTTTGTGTTACATTGCGTTATTGGATTAAATGGTTAAAGAAAGAAATACTCAGACCCCTTGGGACATTGGGGACATGACCTTACAAGGTCAGGGGAAAATATGGGGAAAGTCTCTTCAAGTTAGATGGGGGGNATACCCAACACCCCCCCCTCATACCCAACACCCCTAGCCCCATCTCGTTTTGAAATTATTAATCTTAATCACAGTCTGGGCGACACGTTCGACACCCATTGGGGGGAGGGGGGAGCGGCACACAGCTAGGTGCTGGAAAACGGGGCGGGGGCATCCAGATTTGATTTTTACAACGATGATGGAGTGACCTCTCGATAGCGCCCCATGGGCAGCGCGTTTCTGCCTCCACTGATTTCTCCGGTTACGTCCCTTTGGTCCCATCCTGTGACACCGAGTTGTCGGTCGTGTATTGGTTTAAAGGGAATTAAATCATACGAAAAACACATGCTCTTAGATGTCGCATCTTTTTAAACCATTGTGTAGTTGCCTTGAACAATTTTTTTGTTACACACAGCGAGTCTAACAAAGAATTTAAGATTTTTATTTATTCAAGGGTAATCATTCTAGGGTACATTAAAATTCGATTCAAATAAGTAATTCTGAAACTAAACGGGATATGACGTCATATCCCCTCACGCTACAGCACACCAAGAATGTATCAATATAATGCGCACCACGCAACAATCTAACATAAGCATTCACAAAGTGAGAAAACCCAATTAACTATCATTTTAAGTTACATTAAAAGTAAACAAAACAAATGCTATCTACAAATTGCTGCTAAAATTACGGGAGTCAAACGAAATGAGATTTTTCAAAAATTCCTTCTCCAACATTGTTCTAAAAATTATTAGATAGCTATTGTTTGGCGTTTGTTTCAACCCGTTATGGTTGGCGAGATATTGACAAAACACTGACATTTTTTCGGGTTTTTTATTTTCCAGGAAATCCAGTAAACCTGTTCGGTATTTTTTTTTTTGGGCCTTTGCACATCCTTGGGTCATCTTTAGCATATTTGAAAAAGACCAGAACCCTTTATCTGGTATGGAACAGGAGGAGTTGCACATGCAAGCTCCAACATTAGAAACATGCGCACAGAAATTTTAAATATATAAAAATTCAGGAAACTCGTCAATTATCAATATTAGAATATCGATAGGAAAATTTGTACACAAATAACAGCCTCATTTCCCTTCATGTTAGTTGGTCCGTGAGCAAAGTTTTTTTCGTTGTTTTTTTTTTAAAGTGTGTGCAAAGCTGCACAGTATCAATTTTTGTGTGCAATATGTTACAAAAATGTTTGCGCTGTAATTCTAAACTGCTCCGCGGCCTCGGTGAGATATCTGCGCGGCCGCACGGCTTAAAAGGAACATTGATACCAAGTTTAATAAGTTTAATGGTATGCTAACAACTAATGTATTTAACAATTTGTCAAGTAAGAACCACATCAACAAGACGGCTCTAATGAGATGTTAATGTATGTAAATGACTTGTGTTATCTTTAAACTGAACATAAACCTCCCCCACCAACCCCGCCCCCAATCCCCATTTATCATCACAGCCAACGTCTCCGTCCCTGTTGTCCAATTAAAGCGATGAAATGATGACCATCTCGGTGGACTTCCGGTCAGCTTTGTATATTACAACCTTAAACAGGCGTGTGGCTGATCGTGAGACATATGGTGACCAGTCGATGACCATGTCAGTGGACACAGTGACCACTACCGAATTGAGTTGAACAACCTCTGGACACGAGAGGTCATATCCCTCCAGCTCTGTCACTGTCCATGTGGAGGGTGCAGTGATTTATTGTCGCCCACTGACCAGTCACTGACCAACGCTTGTAACGCGCCCGTACTTGGGCCCAAATGACTAGCCCCCCACACTGTCCAGACAACTGGTACTTACAGGACATTGTTTCAAGTTGACCGTCTGGATGGTGACCACACACCGACCAACGACCGGAAGTCATAGATTGTATTTTTATGTGTCATAACACCCCAAACATCCCAACACCCCAAACATCCCAACACCCCAGACATCCCAACACCCCAAACATCCCAACACCCCATACATCCCAACACCCCAGACATCCCAACACCCAAACATCCCGACACCCCACACATCCTGACACCCCACACATCCTTATATCACACACATCCTTATATCACACACATCCTAACACCCCACACATCCTTATATCCCCCACATCTTTACATCCCACACATTCTGACACCCGACACATCCTAACACCCCACACATCCTTACATCCCCCACATCCTTACATCCCACACATCCTTACATCCCACACATCCTTACACCCCACACATCCTAACAGCATACACATCCTGACACTTCAGCCTCCCTAGCACCACATCCTCCCTAACACCCCACTCGCCTTAACACCCCAGCCACCCTAGCACCCCAGCCCCCCCTAACACCCAGCCACCCTAGCACACCAGCCACCCTAACACCCCACCCACAATACATCTTGACACCACTGCCCATTACGAGCGGACCGACTGTTAACAAAATATTTTCCATCATCATAAACCAGGGTCCCACGTGGCTATACGAGCAGACGACACGGCATGAAATCTAAAATCGTGGCGGCAAAAAAACACTTTTAAAAGCTCATCGGATCTTCCTTTTTTCTCAGAGACCCCCCNAGCCTCCCACCTACCCCACCCCTCCAGCTCTCCTTCATGACGTGTTACCCTTCGTCTAAACGCGGACCGAGATATTAAGGTCCGTAGTACAGATTTAAACTTGTCTGCTGACATCGGCCCTGCCAGGCTAGGGGGACTAGGGCCTCTTCGAATCACAGGAGGGGGCGGGAGGGCATGGTATCCCAAGGAAATGTGCCATTTATGACAAATGTGGCGCTCGTTGTGTGCAGGGGGGGGGACCTCGGAATGACCCATAGGGCGTTGCAAGGACTGGGACATTCTATGGTAAATGTAAAAGTTCTTTTCAATACTATCTACATGTGTAAATAAGATATTCAATGGTCTATTGTGTTACCTCCCTTTCCTGGTTGACTAAAACTGGTGGCAAAGTTCATACAGGTTGTAAGGTCTTGGGTCAGTGGCTAAAATAGTTACTTGATATAATAAAAAGAACACAAATTTGCTCTTAAATATATGTCAATTTCAATGGTATATCCATCTCATACATCATCGCGTGCATGTCATATATTTGACCTTGGTTATATCTATCTCATACGTCATTGCAGTGATGTCATATATTTGACCTTGGTTATATCTATCTCATACGTCATTGCGGTGATGTTATATATTTGACCTTGGTTATATGTTTACACAGCGAGGTCGGACTGCCATCAGAAGGTCAAATTAGTCATTGGACGTAACCTTGGAAAAAAATACAAAACTGTGAAGGTGTCGGAGATGTCAGCTTGACCTGTACATTGCACTACAATATTTGTTGGTGGTAGTGGACGTATATAGTGGTCACTTGAGTTTTATGTGATTAAATTGTTTAATTTACGTATTTGCCTTTATAACATTCACAGCAAACTTTTTCGTCGACCAGCTCAAATCGTAGTTTAACATTGTAGAGAACTTCAATTACATATCGCATAAATGACAGATCTAATAATGAGGCGATTAGGGTCTAAATTAGAGATTGACTGAAAGAGTGAAGAATGGTAAGAGAGGGGGAGAGAGAGACAGAGAGATAGGGAGAGAGAGAGATAGAGAGAGACACAGAGAGAGAGGGAGAGAGAGATAGAGAGAGACACAGAGAGAGAGAGGGGGCGGGAGATAAAGAGAGAGAGAGGGAGAGAGAGAGAGGGAGAGAGAGACAGATAGTGAGAGACAGAGAGAGAGGGAGAGAGAGAGATAGAGAGAGACACAGAGAGAGAGGGAGAAAGAGGGGCGGGAGATAAAGAGAGAGAGAGGGAGAGAGAGACAGATAGTGAGAGACAGAGAGAGAGGGGGGCAGAGAGAGAGAGACAGATACAGAGAGACAGAGAGAGAGGGAGAGGGAGATAGAGGGGCGGGAGAGAAAGAGAGGGAGGGAGAGAGAGGGGGAGAGGGAGAGAGAGAGGGAGAGAGAGAGAAATGACTGATTTCTTTAGGTTTAGTTGTGTACAGATTAAGATAAAAGTGTAAAACAAAAGATGTACATATAAAGTGAAGGCGTAGATATCACAAGACTATCCCACAACTGACCAGGTCCACGCTACTACGCTGGACCGTCCAACGTCGTCACTAAAGATCCATTAGGATCAATCATTTGGTCCTCTAGGGGCACTTGTAGCCAAGCCCTGGCCCCCGGCTCTCTCTGATGACCAGCAGTGACACAAGACCACTGTCCACTTCGGCTTTAAACCTTAATGTCCAGGGGCGCTAACTCTGTTTACACAATCGTTTCTCTATTTTTCAGTAAGTGACCGACTGGGTGGAGGGGGGGGCTATGTCGTTTCAGGTGTTACCAGGGGTGTTTCATGAAACCTCCATTACTGAGAAGGCTTCAGGGGGACAGAAGGGGCTAGTGACAGCTCTTGACCAGTGTCCAGTTATGGGCCGGGACTGTGGAGATGGTTATCACTGACCGGCTTAATAGGTTCACCCCAGGCTCCCGCGTATTCGGACATCTCTTTAGCGAGACGGTGTCCGGCATGTCACGGTCTACTGGTCACAATCTGGAGGACCTCATGTTGAAGCGGTTCTCACACCATTTGCCTGAAAGTGTGGTGGCACTAATGACATTTGTAAAGACAAAATCTATTCAGGGAACAATGTTGATAAACAGTGTTGGATACTTGGTGAGAAAATTTTCTTGGAGAGACAATGGGAGAGATACAATGGGAGAGATAAAATGGGAGAGATAAAATGGGAGAGATACAATGGGAGAGATAAAATGGGAGAGATACAATGGGAGAGATACAATGGGAGAGATACAATGGGAGAGATAAAATGGGAGAGATACAATGGGAGAGATACTATGGGAGAGATACAATGGGAGAGATACAATGGGAGAGATACTATGGGAGAGATACAATGGGAGAGATACAATAGGAGTGATACAATGGGAGAGATACTATGGGAGGGAAACAATGGGACAGGTACAATGGGAGAGATACTATGGTCGAGATACTATTGGAGAGATACTATTGGAGAGATACAATTGAAGGGATACAATGGGAGAGATACTATTGGAGAGATACTGTTGCAGAGATACCTTTGACTTCATGATTTCAATCATTTGATGACATGTTAAAAAAGTTTATGATTCCAATCCTAATGAACGTCAAAAAGTTTTGTTTAGATGTCAATGACATGTGTTTTTGTATTCCAAGAAATTCAATCTCTCACCGGGTTGAATTATTGATGTGTTAATTGGGCTGGCGCATTTATTATGTTGACAAACAAGGTGACCTTTGAAATGCAGGAAATTGTATTCATTTATAAAAAAAATAAACGTAATAAATTTACTGATCATTAGATTTTGAAATTTTCTTTATGACACACAGTATTATTATAAAGAGTTATGTTATATCCTGTACTCTTTGTACATGAGACACTTAGCCACGACTCCTCAATAGATTCAACCGTGACGTCATACACGTTGAAACTGGAATTAGAGTCTCTATACTTTCAAAAATCCAGGCAAACTGTAACATGACTTAACAACTCTGGCAGACTCCAGACAAACTGTAACATGACTTAACAACACTGGATTCGAGTCTTTAAACTCTTCCATAAAATATTCGATACCAAATTACGCCACTTAAACAGAGTGAACGATACCAACTATGCTAGTTTATGGATCGAGTGTCCACAGGGGATTTTGTGGATTAACGGATGGATTAATCCCATGACAGGAGACATATATTGTAGGCTAGTGATATAGGTTCACCGAGTGTGACATTTTCATTGGCCGGCAGACATGGACTTGTGGACTTTACATGGTGACAACATCTACTTCAACACGTGACATGGTGACAACATCTACTTCAACACGTGACATACATGGTGACAACATCTACTTCAACACGTGACAT
>MUZC01001512.1:763575-787008 GCA_002072015.1 Radix auricularia
ACGTGACACACTTATGATGGAGCTACTCACACACGTGACGGGACACACTTATGATGGAGCTACTCACACACGTCACGTGACACACTTATGATGGAGCTACTCAAACAAGCCACGTGACATGTCTCTCAGGTGTCTAGATTAAAGACTCGTATAGACATTATATCAATGTCTCGTCAAGTGATTTGTGATAACTGTGTCAAGTTTTCTTTGACTGGTGTGATGAAATATTACAGTGTAGGCAAAAGTGGTGTGTGAGGGGGGGGCTGGGGGTGGGAGGTCCTAAATGCAACATTTCTTTAGTAAGTGGTCGTTAAATACTATGTAAAGTTTGTACTTCTAATAAGCCATCTACAGGAAAGGTGTATATTAAATAGCCACCCATCTTAAGGTGTGTACACTTAGAGATCAGTTCTACAAAGGTAGGCAATAGGTAGGGCGGCCGTACGACAGTCGTGTGATAGCCGTATGATAGTCGGGTGACAGTCGTGTGACATTCGGATGACAGTCGTGCGACAGTCGTGTGATAGCCGTACGACAGTCGACTGACAATCGTGTGACATTTGTATGACAGTCGTGCGACAGTCGTATGACGTACCATCAAAGTTTCGCCGTAACTTCGGGGACAATAAGCCCCCAAATATGCAAGTATAAACACTCTTTGACTCAAAAATGTGTAATTTCACCATACAGCCTCGCGATGGCCTCGATTGATGTTCTTTTCACTACCTAAACTCGAAATGATGAAACCAAGAGTGGGACTGTTATTATGTAGATAAGACATTTCAAACATGGTATGGGTAATTCCCGTTTACCGCTCAACAAGACAACGAACGTGTAGACACGAAGCATTCCTGAGCAAACAAACGAATACAACAATATTTTTTTAAAATTGCAAACTTAGCGGCAACACTCAGAACGTTGCCATGCTTTATATGGCGAACCAACTCACAAAATATTGTGCCGAGCTTTTTAGCCCTCGTCCACCCAGAGAAGCTCCGAAAGTCGAATGCGAAACCATGGCAACGTTTATTGCGGGCAATCCACTGGAGCCCTCGTGGCCATGATAATATTTGATCTGTTAAGCATCCGGTCTGAATGAATAAGTTGTTGGCCTGTAGATGTCCCCTAACTGTACTGACATCTCGTCTCATAACGAGACATCTCGTCTCATAACGAGATCTTTAGGTCGAGAATATTCCCCAACTGCTAATCCCATCAACTCTGTTGATTTTCGTGACGTCATTGCCTCCACGAGTCTCCCAGCTTTTGATTACCTCGGCAATTTATTATTTTTTTTACCATTTTTTAATATCCTCATAATATTCCCCTGTCCGTGTTATGATCAGGGGGGGGGTGGAGGGGGGAATGACTCACAAAAACTGTATTTGCTCGTGGAGGAAGTTAAATGAGGTCCCTCGTATCCGAGGTAGATCTGTCCTTGTCGTAAAAAAGTCAGGCTTTACAAATTTCATTTTGCCCTGCGCAGCCGTAATAAACTTTTATATCATTCGTCATAGCCTCGATCTGAGGACGGACTCACGAGCAGGGGGCGAGAGAATGGATGGATTTAAAGAGCTGAGGAAAAACATCTCCAGTCTCCCAATCTTTCCCACCCCGCCCATGTTTCAGACACACCAGTATATACACACTGACACACATACAGCCACACAGACAGACACACATACAGCCACACATAGAGCCTCACATACAGACACACATACAGACACACTTACATACACACATACAGCCACACATACAGCCTATCATACAGACACGCATACAGCCACACATACAGACACACATACAGACACATATACAGACACAAACGGCCCAGGCTCATTAAAGTAAAAGAAGATAGATCGTTAGGTTCATAATTACTTGTGCCGTGATTGGCCAGCAGTGAGTTCACGCGCAAGATGTTTGGACGAAGCGTGGGTTGGAGGGGGGGGAGAAGATCGCTTACTATCGCCGCCCTCGCTCTTGTCTCGTTTATTGTTACGTCCTGATGTGTCTACATATGATTCCATTTCGAGTCTGACATCTTCAAAGCTAATGGGTGAACATTTTAGTGGTTTATATGAGTAAGAACTTCCTCTCGTCAACAGAAATCAAATCTTATCGAGGTTTAGAAACTCGCTGTGTATGAGATCGGTGGAAATAATGGTGGAAATAACGGCGTTGAACTCCCTGATCTGGCTCCGGAGCTAATTGAATTTTTTTGTTGTTGCTTTGCAATTATTATTATTTTTATTTACAAATATTTACATGGCTTCTTGGAGTGTTGAATAAATTCCAGTTATATGTCTTTTCATGAACTTTCTGCCTCAGTTATCTGTCTTTTCATGAACAGTCTTCCTCAGTTATCTATATTTACACGAACTGTCTCCCTCAGTTATCTGTCATTTCGAGAACTGTCTGCCTCAGTTATCTGTCTTTTCGTGAACTGTCTCCCTCAGTTATCTGTCTTTGTATGAACTGTCTCCATCAGTTATCTGTCTTTACATGAACTGTCTCCCTCAGTTATCTGTCTTTACATGAACTGTCTGCCTCAGTTATCTGTCTTTACATGAACTGTCTCCTTCAGTTATCTGTCTTTTCATGAACTGTCAAAATATTTTTTATTCAACTCAATATTAATGAAGCTGGTCACTATTCTCTCGAATGACCTTTGTGACCATTGTCTACTCAGTATCATTTGCTATTGAAAACTATTTTTGAGCAGAAATGGGATTTTCCCGTCCCAGATATCTGATTTTACAATTCACCCCTTACCGCCCCCACCACGAGTCACCCTCTCATTGGCCAGTCAATGATAAGTGTGTTGTTAATAACATCTATCCCCAGACCTCCATTGTAGGGTCGGCTAGGTGAGATGGTCTAGAAATGCAAACATGGTACAAGGTCATTGTGCAAAGTCGTGGTATACGGTCGTAGTACAAGGTCATGGTACAAGGTCATGGTACAAGGACTTGTACAAAGTTGTGGTTCACGGTTGTGGTACAAGATCATGGTACAAAATTTCGTGGTACGAGGCCAGGGAACCCACGTATTCCCTGAGGGCTTTATTCGTAATGTAGTCCAGAGGTGATGACGACATGGGTGTTAGGGGAACATAGACGTGACCTCTCGGTCAATGACGCATGCAGGATTTGCCCAACGATAGACAATCGGGGTTAAGACCAGGGGTCATTCCCTTGGAGAGATACATCGTAACCGAATGAGTTTATTTCATTCCAAGGACCCCCAATGATTTAAGGGCACCAAACTAATTATATTGTATGATAACGGTGGCTGAACCGGGCCCCAAGTGGAATCGTAGCCAGGGACCCCATGCAATCTTGATGAGAAATTCTAAAAACGTTTTCCCTTTTATCTAAAGTCGTCTAACGAGAACAAAACCAAACACGAGAGGTCGGGTCAATAACCTCCCTAGGATCTGCCTCTACTGTCCATGTATCCGAGATATCCGACAATCAAGTCAAGTACCGCCAGCACTGCTGCACCATCTCCTAGATGTGCTTGACCACTCCAAAGAGTGGACAGTCGATATCATCTTATAGCCAGTATTTACTATTCCCCCAGGCACGATTTATTCTCACATGCGAGCAAATAGAGCTTGCAATTGTTGATTTAATCTGCGCCGCTCGTCTCCGAGCAAAAACTCGCCATTCCCTCGCCTCGGACGACCGGCGGGGCCAAATTGAACGAAGCCCGGCAAACAACGTGCCCTAATATTTATAGTCCAAGGGAAGTAAATCATTTTTCTATTGCACTTCCTCCCATCGTTCTCCGGACGTACATCGCCGATGTCCTGTTGCGGCTTCATCAAATACCGCCTCGTTTGCATCTCATTTCAATATTTGGCTCGTTTGCTTCCCTCCCTTTGACTCACGGATTTCTTGGAATTTTTACCTCCCTTGATCTCAAGCTCGTCCTCTCCTCCCAGAGAAATTAGTCTTATTGTTTGACCTCCTCCTGTCTCCTCCCTGGGCCGCCATCTTAGTCATGAGGCAATATTGAATACAGTAAATGAATTGGGAGGGGGAGCGGGATGGTGGTATGATTGACTTAAATAAAACTAAAGAAACGGGCGATGGGTGCTGGTTGGTGCAGTGTTCAAGGGTGGGGAGGGGGGTTCCTCCAATATGTCATGCAAGATTTGTTTTGGGAATTTTCTTACTTTCTTAGCGTGGTTAGAAAGGAAAGTTGAAGACAGGAACACACGATCTGGCAATGGGGGTTAGAAAATTGATAGTCAGAAAATTGATAGTCAGAAAATTGATAATCAGAAAATTGACAGTCAGACTGCGCCCTTGATAGTCAGACTCCACCCTTGATAGTCTGACTTCGCCATTGATAGTCAGACTCCGCGCCCTTAATAGCCTGACTCCGCCCTTAATAGCCTGACTCCACCCTTAATAGCCTGACTCCACCCTTAATAGCCTGACTCCGCCCTTAATAGCCTGACTCCGCCCTTAATAGCCTGACTCCGCCCTTAATAATCAGACTCCGCTCTTAATAGCCAGACTCTGTCCTTAATAGTCACACTCCACCCTTAATAGTCTAACTCCGCCCTTAATAGTCTAACTCCGCCCTTATCAGTCAGACTCTACCGTTGATAGTCAGACTCCGCCCTTAATAGCCTGTTTCCGCCCTTAATTGTCTAAGTCCGCCCTTGATAGTCTAGCTTCACCCTTAATAGTCTGACTCCGCCTTTGATAGACTAGTCTGACTCCGCACCTAATGTGACTCCGCCCTTGATAGTTAGACATTTGTCGTACAGTCGTACGCCAGTGTCAGAGATACATGAAACATTCAGCAACTTGCAGTCATTTCTTCTACCTGTCGTTAACAATTTGACTCAATTAAAATTTCTTTTGACAACGGAGCATTAACCAAAGGAAAAGCATTTCAATGGAGGGAAAACCCAAGGTGTCACGTGGACAAAACATGTCACGTGTTCACGGTATGGCAAATTGTGTCCCCACTATCTGAGAATATCGCCCCACCTCTTTGAGTATCGTCCCATTTCTCTGGGTATCGATCCCACTGGGTATCATGTCTAAAAGATCTTTCCCGCTGCATGACTCAACAAAATGAACCGTCTACCTAACAATAACATTTATTTATACAATAGATTTATGAACCGTCTACCTAACAACAACATCTATTTCTACAATAGATTTATGAACCGTCTACCTAACAATAACATTTATTTATACAGTAGATTTATGAACCGTCTACCTAACAACAACATCTATTTATACATATAATTCGAGGCAGAATTGCATTATACGCTATAAGAGAAATGTCTGTCTGTGGCTAGAGCACAGGTTGCTAACAGCCGGTTGTAATGAAGATATTTGTTGTACGCTTGCAAGTGATGTTGTAGTTGTTGTTGTAATAAAAAGCACCCTATCTGGAGTGCATGGCCAAGTACTTAATGTGACATTTGGTTTTAAAAAAACCAAGGTTAACTCTTACCAGTCTAAGTCAATGACATAATCTAAGTTTTCTCTATTTATTTACACTGTCCATTTCATCTGTCTGCCAACATAATGGCAGCTAATTAACAGCCTGTTGCACACTTACTTTTATTAACACTGTCCATTTCAACTGTCTGCAGTATAATGGCAGCTAATTACCAGCCTGTTGCACACTTACATTTATTAACACTGTCCATTTCAACTGTCTGCAGTATAATGGCAGCTAATTACCTGCCTGTTGCACACTTACATTTATTGACATTATTTAATTTTGTACACATCTGTTGTAACTCCAACAATTTATAATCTTTAAAAAGGAAATTTTAAAAGTATTAAGTTCACTCCCCTTCACTGGTTTTAACGAAATATGTTATGACAAGTTCATGTCTATTATACAAGCCTGTACCAGTATTTGGCTAGGGTGGAGGGAGGGGTGGGGTATTGTACCTGTCTGCACCTGACAGCAGGACTTTGATGTACCGGGGCTGTACCGGTAATTGACATGTTTTTCCCATTGTTCTTTGACAGGTCCGGCCACGTACAACACTGCTACCGAGTCGTTGAGCAGAAAGGGAGGACTCATGGTCACCAAGGACAAACGATTCAGGGAGGACAAGGAAGACTTTCCCGGACCAGGGACGTACGAGGTAAGAGGCAGAAGCGGATGTCTGTTGTTGGGGCTTATGTGCTCTTTAGCCTAATGTCTGCTGTTGTAGCTAATGTCTGTTGTTGGGGCTAATGTCTGCTCTTTTGCCTAATGTCTGCTGTTGTAGCTAATGTCTGTTGTTGGAGCTAATGTCTGCTGTTGTAGCTAATGTCTGTTGTTGGAGCTAATGTCTGCCCTTTGGCCTAATGTCTGCTATTGTAGCTAATGTCTGTTGTTGGAGCTAATGTCCGCTCTTGGGCCTAATGGCTGCTGTTCGGGCCAATGTCTTTTTTTTTATCTAATGTCTGCTGTTGTGTATAATGTATGATGTAACTCTTGTGTTTGTGCTCATTTATGATGTGTTAGCGTCTGTGCACAGGTGCACATTACTAACAGGTGATAGGACGACATTGGTAGCAGGTTCAAAACACTTGGCTTTAGCGAGTCGAGCTAGAAGTCTAACATTTTTTAAGTGTGTATGTTGGGGGGGGGGGAGTAAATATGAGTATTGAAGTTTTGTTTGGAAGCATGGGAAAATACATATAGAATATTATAGAATATTGTGCAATGAACAAAAGCGATCCTCAATGTTGGTTTCAGCTCTACTTTACGACACTTAAAGGTATATAACTTGTGCCATCTTGTAGCACTAAGATATCTTGGTGGTCCTCAGTAACAATTGATATCTTATGGCTTTAAAAGTTAAGAACTGACTTGGCACCACATTCAATAGTTTGAGAAGCATTCATTTAGAAAAGTAATGACAAGTCGTTTTGTTTATGACGCGCAAATTGATGCCCTTTCCTTGATTATTTAATTCATCCGCCCCTGTCGCGAGCCACATCATTGAGATATTAGTCCGTCATGATACATCAGGCATGGCATCTCTCACCCCCCCTACCCTGTCCGGCTTGTCCAGTCTTCAAAAGTTGCTCGATAATGACGTATGGCTGGCATCACCTAAACTCGACCCGGTTACACCCCGGCCCCAGGGAATCCGATATTTATACTGACCCCATGAACTCAGGCCCCGGATGGATAGTGTTTATCGTGGTCAAGCCAAAGGTACACATACCAGTGGTCATCTTGATTTACTCTGGACATCCATCAGGGTAGCCAGACGTTATGTGGCTCGTGACCACTCTGAGCCATCGCCAGAGCTCCAGTCGGAATATGTGAACAACGTGAGGGGATTGGGGGGGGGGGTAGAAGTCTGGTGTGGGGTGGGGGTATGTGCACCTCCTTGTGATCCGCCGTTGGTTGTTTATGTGACGCCGGGTGTGGAGAGCTTAATGACCCATTGAATAATGACTGAACCAAACAGTAACGATGACATGCCCACGCCCACATGTTTTCTATGAAACTAACGTCTTCTTTGAGAACTGGGCAAGTAAAACGACCAAGTAAGATGATCAAATACAATAACCAAATACCATGACCAAGTACCATGACCAAAAACCATGACCAAATACCATGACCAAAAACCATGACCAAGTACCATGACCAAAAACCATGACCAAGTACCATGACCAAATACCATGACCAAATACCATGACCAAATACCATGACCAAATACCATGACCAAAAACCATGACCAAAAACCATGACCAAAAACCATGACTAAGTACCATGACCAAGTACCATGTCCAAGTACCATGACCAAATATCATGACCAAGTACCATGACCAAGCACCATGTCCAAGTACCATGACCAAGCACCATGTCCAAGTACCATGACCAAGTACCATGACCAAGTACCATGACCAAGTACCATGACCAAGTACCATGACCAAGTACCATGACCAAATATTGCCAAGCAACAAGACCAAGTAACTTGTGATATAAACATTTCGTAGGCCGTAGGCCAACAACTTGCACTAAACTGAATCCCTTATAAACAAACATCTGTGGCCAGTATCTCACCAGATCTTTTTGAGCAGACGTTTTTAATTAAAATGGCTTCTGTCGGTGCAAAGGTTGCAGTATATTTCATTACCCGGCAAAGCTCGTTTTAAAGGGCAAGAAAATGAATGTAGTCTCCCCTTACAACCTATAGTCTCCCATTTTCCCCCGATGTCTCCATTCTAAACTTTCTCTCTCAGCGTTTTTTGTTTTTTTTCCCTTTTCCCCGTGCTATCAATTTTAACTTCCATCGTCCTGTCATTGCTTATCAAAATCAACCCACGAGAAGTCCTGCACACGAGTCTCTACGAACCTCGCCGTCGCCTCGTCACTATCATCCTCCAGCTTTGATTGCCTTGATGATAGTAAACAGACAGTGCGTCTGATGAGGTTTAATTGCAGCAGCAGAGAGGTGGTCAGCAGAAATGCTAGCGGCCAGTACGACATGGCCCCGGCTATATTTACATAGCGCCACTTGGTGGATAGCCATGGCAGACCGTGTGTGGGTATGGGGGGGGGGTCTCATAATGTGGTCAAAGGGGACTAAAATTATCTTTCAAATTAATGAGTCGGGATGTAAAGTTTTTGAACATTCATGTACATCTGTCACTGCAGCTATCTCTTGTACATCTGTCACTGCAGTGATCTTTTGTACGTCTGTCATGGCAGCGATATTTTCTACATATGTCATGGCACCGACCTTTTGTACACCTGTCACGGCAGCGATCTTTTTTACACCTGTCACTGCAGCGATCTTTTGATCATCTGTCATGACAGCTATATTTTGTACATCTGTCACGGCAGAGATCTTGTGTTCATCTGTCACGGCAGCGATCTTTTGTACATCTGCCACTGCAGCGATATTTTGTACATCTGTCACTGCAGCTATCTTTTGTACATCTGTCACTGCAGCTATCTTTTGTACATCTGTCATGACAGTATCTTTTGTACATCTATCATGACAGCTATCTTTTGTACATCTGTCACTGCAGCTATCTTTTGTACATCTGTCACTGCAGCTATCTTTTGTACATCTGTCATGACAGCTATATTTTGTACATCCGTCACTGCAGTTATCTTTTTTTACATCTGTCATGACAGCTATATTTTGTACATCTGTCACTTCAGCTATCTTTTGTACATCTGTCATGACAGCTATATTTTGTGCATCTGTTATGGCAGCGATCTTTTGTACATCTGTCATGACAGCGATATTTTGTACGTCTGTCACGGCAGAGATCTTGTGTACATCTTTTATGACAGTGATCTTAAACATTTATTTGTGTACGTCTGACCAGCCAGTTATAGTGTCGTACGCCAGTCCTACCATGAACAGTATGAAAGCCCAAGTCACTGTCTCCGTAACGCCTAGGGACATAGTACAACAGTCCATAGTAGTTTAACAAGAAATTTGTATTTTGGTTTCGAGTTTAACAGAGTGTGTGGTGTTTCTCGCCGTAAAAACATATTACATGACGTCATTGTTTGAGGTTATATTTTAATTTTGGAAAAGGGAACGATGTAAAAAGAGGATTTGAGGATTTGTAATTATCAAATACTTTGTGTACCTTTCAGTAAGTTTAATATTTCGTATTTATCAAGCTAGAACAAGTAATATGGGCTTTTGACAAAAAGGGATCGCCGTAGTTTATTTATAACAAACAGAGATGCAATTATCCTGTCACACATGAGTGCATTCAAAATACGTTGATTTATTCGGTGATTATAAAGTACAGATAGTCATCAATATATTAATGATTGATTTTGTGAACTCTAACTCTCGCTGGCTAACATCATTTAGACAATCTATCTTAGTGTAGTCACTCTATCCTAGTCTAGTCACTATCATAGTTTAGCCACTATCCTAGTTTAGCCACTCTATCCTAGTTTAGCCACTCTATCCTAGTTTAGCCACTCTATCCTAGTTTAGCCACTCTATCCTAGTTTAGCCACAAGCCTAGTGTAGCCACTCTATTGTCTATTGGCATGTTGACGTAACTCCTGTATGTGTTCACATGAACCCAGCACTCGGTTCTTCTTGATGTTGAACTTTTTTTTAGACCATCTGAAATAGGATTCCGACCCAAGTCTGACAACTCCGTATCAGCATCTCTGAGGTTCACTCCCTTGCGTCCAATTCTACACCATCAACTAGATGAGTTGCCGAGCCTTTGGTCGAGGTCATCAATCTCGTGCGAGACAAAATGCTCGTTCTAAAATTATTTCTTGCTACCGCTACACCGGGCCGCCGGGCCAGATGCCAAGTGATCTAACTCGTGCCCGGGGAGGTGCTGACCTCGCCTGTTCTGGCCCTCGGTGTGGTGCTGGGCACGGGGGCGGTCTCCGCGGGTGTCCGAGTTAGGGTGTCATTAAATATATTTATGGGCCGACTCAAAAACTTGGGGAAGGGGGGATGTGTGCGGGGAGTAGATTTCCTTGCGGTCCAAGATAAAACGGTGACCCCTCCCCGCCCGCATAAATATATGTCCAACTTAACCACTAAATTATGGTAGTGGTCATTGCGAATTGTAGGTGCATCTTGTACTGGTCAGTCTGTGTGGTAGGTACATCTTGTACTGTCAGTTTGCGTGGTAGGTACATCTTGTACTGATCAGTCTGTGTGGTAGGTACATCTTGTACTGGTCAGTCTGTGTGGTAGGTACATCTTGTACTGGTCAGTCTGTGTGGTATGTACATCTTGTACTGGTCAGTCGGTGTGGTAGGTACATCTTGTACTGGTCAGTCGGTGTGGTAGGTACATCTTGTACTGGTCAGTTAGTGAGGTGAGTACATCTTGTACTGGTCAGTGTGAGCTGCAGCTATATCTGAATGGTATATAATTTTTAAACTGGTCACTTTTGGCCTCAAGGGTATATGATGTAGTAAAGATATCATTGATAAAATAAATGTAAAAGCAAATAAAAGTTTTAATATTATTACTGTATATTATTAACATAAATTTCCTGACCAAGCCCCTGAAAGGAACTCCTACCCCCCCAATCAGCCCCCACCCTCGCCCTCAGTTCGTCCTATGAGGCCTTAAGATCTCCAAGGGTTATTTGAACTCCTCACATTCCTAACGAGTGTGCGGTCCCTGCAGAGGCGTAGACACCAGGAAACAAAGGCGTGACCCTTCTCCCCGGTGACCTTGTCTTAAAAGACAGTTTAATGGCATGCCGTCCAGTTGTTTACATTCTTATACCCCCGTTCCCCACCCTTGCCCTCCCTCGCTTCCACTCCTGGTCCTACACAAGAACAAGTTAGCGTGGGGGTGGGGCGGGGGAGGAACGTGAGAGGAAGATCTGAGTAAAATGTGATCTGTGTCTCATACGTAGTCTAATATCTGTCATACACGTAGTCTAATATCTGTGTCATGCACGTAGTCTAATATCTGTGTCATACACGTAGCCTAATATTTGTGTCATACACGTAGTCTAATATTTGTGTCATACGTAGTCTAATATGTGTCATACACGTAGTCTAATATGTGTCATACACGTAGTCTAATATGTGTCATACACGTAGTCTAATATCTGTGTCATACACGTAGTCTAATATTTGTGTCATACGTAGTCTAATATGTGTCATACACGTAGTCTAATATGTGTCATACACGTAGTCTAATATGTGTCATACACGTAGTCTAATATCTGTGTCATACACGTAGCCTAATATTTGTGTCATACACGTAGTCTAATATGTGTCATACACGTAGCCTAATATTTGTGTCATACACGTAGTCTAATATCTGTGTCATACAGGTAGTCTAATATCTGTGTCATACAGGTAGTCTAATATCTGTGTCATACAGGTAGTCTTATATCTGTGTCATACACGTAGTCTAATATGTGTCATACACGTAGTCTAATATCTGTGTCTCACGTGTAGGCTACAAATATATCGCCTTACTACAAATATATCATACTAGATACCACCCGCGGCGTAGCATACGCTGCAAACTTGCCCATAGATAGTTCATAGAATGGGGAGAACTGACACAAACAGCTGCACGACAAAGTGAAAACAACTCGAGTGGACGTCGGGTGGTGGGGGGGGTAACGCCCACCCATTGTTGGTCTTGAGACATGCGTACTGCGGATGTTGTTACCTGTCCTCCGCCACACTCTGCACCACCATCCCAACCATAAACTGTGATTAGTCGATCCCAGGGAGGGTCACTCGTCTGGCTTATTTGCACACGTCTAGTGCTTATCTTGGGGAATTATTTATACATATAGATAACTACAAATAAATCTTAAAACTAAGACTACATCATCTAAATACAAATATACAGGTATCTTCTATATTAACAACACATACCATGTTATTTAGACTAGGTCATCAATTCTGAGCTTAATCTTAGAATTCTGAAAAAAATATTTATGTTTTATCTGATGATATGTGTAAGTTATTTACTGATACGTGTAATCTATTTGATGATATGTGTAAGCTTTTTGATGATGTGTAAGCTATTTGATGATGCTATGAACTATGTAAGGAACCATGTAAATCTATTTCGTCTAAGTTCTCCAAACTGAAATATTTTATTACTAAAATAAAAACTATCAATAATTATGGATGTCACTGAGAGATTCTGAGAATCCCTGGCTTTTTTATTCCTCTCTCCTGGACATTAAAACTCGTGTCTGCTGTGTCGTTAATAAAGGAAAATTCAAAGAATTAATTGCTTACGAGGCTTGTACGAGGGAGGAAATGCCGGTCATCTGAAGATAAGAGGGCGCTGGGTCCTCCACCCTCAGGACTTTAGAGAACCTTTTTCAAGCTTAATAACTTTATCTAAATTACTAGCTTAACACAGGGGCGGATCACACAAAAACTTGGTGGGTTATTTAAGTTTGCCTCGTGTTCTTGAACTTTATATTAAAACATTTTAAAACGACGAGTGCTCATTAGTGACATTAGCAATATCTACATCAATGCTGAAACTGAAAGAGAAAGACAATATGACATTCCCACACAAGGACATGCACACCAACATGCACACCAACATGCAACCGACATGCACACGGACATGCACACAGACATGCACACAGACACATTAAAGCCAGGTCCATCCAGCCCCACCCCCGTGTCGTTATGACAGGATGGCAGTTGCGAGTCTTCTATGTTTTGTAATAGTTCATTTGGGCCGGAACTCCCTGACCCTGCCAGCCACACACTCGCATTGTGACCTCAGCCGTCTCATGCAAATTAGGGCTTTGTTTGGCGCGGGCACTGCACGCGACCTCACAACATTTCCTGGATGAAATGTCACCGGACAGTTGGTCACGCCCAGTGAATTTCACGATTGAGATTCCATTTCACTGCAAGATGACGGCAGCCTGGGTCAAGAACAAATGGACGTGGCTGGTCGCTGAGGGGGGTGGAGGTGGAGAGGGGGATGGGGCTGGAGGTGGGGTGTCGGGAAATGGGTGTAGCTGGTTTGAGGGTGCCGGTCAAGCTGTAGTGAGATTAAATTAATGGGTATGAATATTAAGTCAGAAGTTTTGCGAGTATTAGTACAAGTCCCGGGGACAATTTCCATACAACGTTCCAAATAGAACATGGGCAGAGTGTTCTGGGCTGTGTCAGTCGGTTGTATGATGGCCATAATGTTGGATGACCAGAAAGTTGGATGACCAGAAATTAGGATGGCCAGAGATGTGGATGACCAGAATTTAGGATGGCCAGAGATGTGGAAGGCCAGATATGTGGATGGTCAGAAATTTGGATTGCCAGAAATGTGAATGGTCAGATATGTGAATGGTCAGAAATGTTGATGGCCAGATATATGAATCGCCAGATATGTGAATGGCCAGAAATGTGGATGGTCAGAAATGTTGATGGCCAGAAATCTTGATAACCACTCAACTTTTCACGTCAAGATTCTCAATATGACTCCATAATTCATTCTATCGAACTCAGTTACCTCATTGCCCTCTCAGACTGATTCAGTGACACGTTGTCTCAGACACAATCTGTTTCTTGGAAAGTGCGACCTGCTAATGTTATGGGGTTTCCCCATCTCGTCATAAGTCGTCATTAATTGTAACCCCCCCCCCCACCTCCACTACCTTTTGATGAAACAAGATGTCCACCCCGACACCACGACACAAGATGTCCATCCCGACACCACGACACAAGATGTCCATCATTGACGATGTTGAATAATAATTGTGATATATTCTTGATTTGGCTTGTGTCTAGCGGTCGATTCACGGGTTCGAGACTCGGTGCTGGCAAGGCATTGTTCTAGGCACACAATCCCTTACTCGTTAGTGGTGTCTCAATGAAACTTGTGAACGCTACTTCACTTGCCCCATAGACCGTCATGGGGTCATTATTATAATGTGTCCATACTAACCGTCACAGTGGGGAATTCCTTCGCTTAAAATCTTAACACAACTACTGGAACATGAGTTCCTGGTGTAAATATGACACATGATTTCCTAATGTAAATATGACACATGACTTCCTAGTCTAAACATGACACATGACTTCTATTGTAAATATGATATATAACTTTCCAGTGTAAATATGACACATGACTTCTATTCTAAATATGACACATGACTTCCTATTGTAAATATGACACATAAATTCCTAGTCTAAATATGACACATGAGTTCCTAGTCTAAATATGACACATGACTTCCTAGTCTAAATATGACACATGAGTTCCTAATGTAAATATGACACATGACTTCCTAGTCTAAACATGACACATGGCTTCTATTGTAAATATGATATATAACTTTCCAGTGTAAATATGACACATGACTTCTATTGTAAATATGACACATGAGTTCCTAGTCTAATTATGACACATGACTTCCTATTGTAAATATGACACATGACTTCCTAGTCGAAATATGACACATGAGTTCCAAGTCTAAATATGACACATGACTTCCTAGTCTAAATTTGACACATGACTTCCTAGTCTAAATATGACACATGAGTTCCTAGTTCAAATATGACACATGACTTCCTAGTCTAAATATGACACATGAGTTCCTAGTCTAAATATGACACATGACTTTTATTGTAAATATGACACGTGACTTTCTAGTCTGAATATGACACATGACTTCCTAGTCTAAATATGACACATGACTTCCTAGTCTAAATATGACACATGACTTCCTAGTCTAAATATGACACATGCCTTTTTTTGTAAATATGACACATGAGTTCCTAGTCTAAATATGACACATGTCTTCCTAGTCTAAATATGACACATGCGTTCCTAGTCGAAATATGACACACGAGTTTCTAGTCTAAATATGACACCTGTCTTCCTAGTCTAAATATGACACATAAGTTCATAGTCTAAATATGACACATGACTTTTTTTGTAAATATGACACATGAGTTCCTAGTCTAAATATGACACATGTCTTCCTAGTCTAAATATGACACATGCGTTCCTAGTCGAAATATGACACACGAGTTCCTAGTCTAAATATGACATATGACTTCCTAGTCTAAATATGACACATAAGTTCATAGTCTAAATATGACACATGACTTTTATTGTAAATATGACACATGAGTTCCTAGTCTAAATATGACACATGACTTCCTAGTCTAAATATGACACCTGACTTCCTAGTCTAAATATGACACATGACTTCCTAGTCTAAATATGACACATGACTTTTATTGTAAATATGACACATGACTTCCTAGTCTAAATATGACACCTGTCTTCCTAGTCTAAATATGACACATGACTTCCTAGTCGAAATATGACACATGAGTTCCTAGTCTAAATATGACATATGACTTCCTAGTCTAAATATGACACATAAGTTCATAGTCTAAATATGACACATGACTTCTATTGTAAATATGACACATGAGTTCCTAGTCTAAATATGACATATGACTTCCTAGTCTAAATATGACACATGACTTCCTAGTCTAAATATGACACATAAGTTCCTAGTCTAAATATGACACATGACTTTTATTGTAAATATGACACATGACTTCCTAGTCTAAATATGACACATGACTTCGTAGTCTAAATATGACACACGACTTCCTAGTCTAAATATGACACATGACTTCTTAGTCTAAATATGACACATGAGTTCCTAGTCTAAATATGACACATTTCTTCCTAGTCTAAATATGACACATTTCTTCCTAGTCTAAATATTATAAATGCCTTTCCAGTCTTAATATGACACATGACTCCCTAATGTAAATATGACACAGGACTTATATTGTAAATATGATATATCACTTTCCAGTGCAAATATGACACATGAGTGCCTAGTCTAAATATTACACTTGACTTCTTGTTATAAATACGATTTACTGTACGAGAACCCACTGATGACATATTTGGTCTAAAGATGAAGAATTGAAAACCCCCAATTATCTCCGCTGAGAAAGACATTTCACGCACAGACAATCGTGTCTTTTATTTGAAGCCCCCCCCCACCCTCACCCCCAGGACAATATTATTGTTCCTCGGTACGGCCTTTTGGTGTTTACCTCTTGTATTTTTTTGTTTACGCATCGCCAAGGCATCACTTCCGCCCAAAATTTGCCAGAGATGACGTAAGATACGTAAAGACATCTAAACATTCATGTTTTTCATGTTAGCAAAATAGTTGTCGTGTTTATAGGAAACAAGAAGAACAAAAGTTGGCGTCCCTGGCATCCCAGCATTCCCCCGACAAGCGAATACTCTGGTTGCCATGGCGGCATGGCCTCTGTGTACACTTGAGATAAAGAGACGTCCACTTAGAGTTCTCGGAGAGCCTCTAAAGACATTATCTGCTGCCTACGTTTGATTAGATAACCAATCACACTCGGCGCAGCCTCGAGGTTTGTTGTTGGTGCTCCCCTATGTAGACATGGACTCGTGACAGAAACCGTCCTACACCGATTGACTTCTTTTCTTAAAATTTAGTTGTTTTTTTATTATTTGTTGTTTTTTTTTCCAATTCCTGCTATATGAACTAAGCTTTCTATCACTGCCTAGTTGTAATATTTGAATTGGTGTTGAATGGCTATGTTTTGGTCTCTAAATGTAATATTTTTACCTACAAATATCCATGTGTGTTTTCTGTCGGCTATAAAGCAAATTAATAAACTGATAACCTAATAATATTAGGGAACAACTTTTAAGCGTTTTAGTTTTCACTTTCGTAACACACTGTGAGGTGTGAAGGACAAGAAGATCTGTAAGACATGAAAGACTTGTATTACATGAAAGACCCGTAAGACATGAAAGACCGGTAAGACATGAAAGACCTGTAAGACATGAAAGACCTGTAAGACATGAAAGACCGGTAAGACATGAAAGACAGGTAAGACATGAAAGACCTGTAAGACATGAAAGACAGGTAAGACATGAAAGACCTGTAAGACATGAAAGACAGGTAAGACATGAAAGACAGGTAAGACATGAAAGACCTGTAAGACATGAAAGACAGGTAAGACATGAAAGACAGGTCAGACATGAAAGACAGGTAAGACATGAAAGACAGGTAAGACATGAAAGACCTGTAAGACATGACAGACCAGTAAGATATGAAAGACCTGTTAGACATGAAATACCTGTTAGACATGAAAGACCTGTTAGATATGACAGACCAGTAAGATATGAAAGACCTGTTAGACATGAAATACCTGTTAGACAGGAAAGACCAGTAAGACATGAAAGACCAGTAAGATTTGAAAGACCTGCCAGACATAAAAGACCTGTAAGATCCGAAAACCCTGAAAAAACACTTAATATACCTGTAACACCTGTATAATTTGAAGGTCGCAGCCACATATTTAAATAGACATTTGAAATGATTTCAAGCTGACACCAAAAATATCATTACAGAGCAGTCCACAGTTAGATCTCCATGAATAGGTTGGGAGAGGTTGTAAAAGGTTGTGACAGATTGTGTCAGGTTGTTATAGGTTGGTATAGATTTCTTCAGGTTGTGACAGGTTTTGTCAGGTTGTGGTAGGTTGGTATAGGTTGCTTCAGGTTATGGCAGGTTGCGATAGGTTGTGTCAGATTGTGACAGGTTGTGTCAGATTATAGCATATTGTGTCAGATTGTGACAGGTTAGGACATGTTGTGACAGGTTATGACAGGTTGTGACAGGTTCTGTTAGATTGGGTCAGGTTATGACAGGTTGTGTCAGGTTGTGACAGGTTGTGTCAGATTGTGGCATGTTGTGTCAGATTGTGAAAGTTTGTGTCAGATTGTGACAGGCTGTGACAGGTTGGTTCAGGTTGGTACAGGTTGCTTCAGGTTGTGATAGGTTGTGTAAGGTTGCAACAGGCTGTTGTAGATTGTGACATGTTGTTTTGGGCCTTTTCAAATTGTGATTGACTGTGGCAGGTTGTGATAGGTTGAGTTGGGCCACCACGACCAAATCTCCGGAATTCCCCCAACCGCCCCCACCCCACACACACACACACACACACACCTATTCCACGAGAGCGCCGGTAGGTGTGGGGTCTCCCAGAGACTCCGAGAAAATGGAAAAGATTCTTATCGGAACTTTCCGCTCTTCTATCGCAGCTGTTGGTGACGTTTAAATACTGGCTGACCTCAATGGCAATGAGTTGCCAAGACCAGGTCTTCTCGTCACATAGGAGCGGAGATAATTGCATGTGTCGTAACTGGGAATAAGTCATTCACTCTTTAAATAACTCACTTGGAAAGATCATTTGGGAAAAGTTATTCAAGCAACAAGAAAATATCTGCCTCTGAGAGGAAAAATATCATCTGTAAGTGTAAGGAACAGTCTTTGGTTTGACTCACTGCTCGATAGTTGGTGGTAGGGGTCAAAGGAAGTCAATAGGTCAGCACTGGGCAAGTAGTTCTTCTGTCAGATCTGTGCAAGTAGCCCTTAGGTCAGATCTGGGCAAGTAGCCCTTAGGTCAGATCTGGGCAAGTAGCCCTTAGCTCAGATCTGGGCAAGTAGCCCTTAGCTCAGATCTGAGCAAGTAGCCCTTAGGTCAGATCTGGGCAAGTAGCCCTTAGGTCAGATCTGGGCAAGTAGCCCTTAGGTCAGATCTGGGCAAGTAGCCCTTAGGTCAGATCTGGGCAAGTAGTCCGTAGGTCAGATCTGGGCAAGTAGCCCTTAGGTCAGATCTGGGCAAGTAGTCCTTGGGCCTCTCTTTAACCTTCGGCCTCTCTTTAAACTTGGGCCTCTCTTTAAACTTGGGTCTCTCTTTAACCCTAGGCCTCGCTTTAACCTTCGGCCTCTCTTTAAACTTGGGCCTCTCTTTAACCCTAGGCCTCGCTTTAACCTTCGGCCTCTCTTTAAACTTGGACCTCTCTTTAACCCTATGCCTCGCTTTAACCTTCGGCCTCTCTTTAAACTTGGGCCTCTCTTTTAAACTTTGGAATGTTCTTTCAATACAGCTTTTTTTCCAGAAAGAACAAAGGGGAGAACATCAGAGTACACAATTTATCAAAGAAATTGTTAACACTATAAGGTGTCACTATATGAGGTCACTGTGTGGGATCACTATAAGGGTTAAATATATGGGGTCAATATATGGGGTAATGTCCCGAAATCTCGTAACTTTGACTTGTGACTGGCCACTGGCCTCTCCCAATGCCAATTATTCACGTCCAACTCTCGTTTGTGAGTTCTCTGCTCTTTGTTCATCATGTTATCGGTTTGCCCCTGTCACAACAACACACCACTTTGACAGGGGAGCGAACTGGTCCGAATGCAAATCGTCTTCGTGTTTTGAGTTTTAATGGTGTCACGTGACTCCTGACGTCGCCTGAAATCGAGGCACGGTCAATTTCGTCCCTGTCTGTTGTGGTTGGTCAGAGGCGGCGCCCATTGTTGTGAGAGCCCCGGAGGGTCCATCACACAAATGAATCGCACGATTGAATTAAATGATTGTCGTCAATCAGAGAAAATTGTTTCCTTTAGTGGTCACGTGGTCTTAGTATCTGGCATAGTGTCTGTGTAATAGACAGTTGTCAATATGGTGTCAGTATCTCGCATAGTATCTGCGTGTTTCACAGTTGTCACTACGTCGTCAGTATCTGGCATATTGTCTGTGTAATAGACAGTTGTCACTATGATGTCAGTGTCTCGCATAGTATCTGTGTGTTTCACAGTTGTCACTACGTTGTCAGTATCTTGCGTCAGTATCTGTGTAATAGACAGTTGTCAATATGGTGTCAGTATCTGGCATAGTATAATTTCTGTGTAATAGACACTTGTCACTATGTCGTCAGTATCTGGCAGAGTGTCTGTGTAATAGACAGTT
This sequence comes from Radix auricularia, assembly GCA_002072015.1. NCBI lineage: Eukaryota > Metazoa > Mollusca > Gastropoda > Lymnaeidae > Radix > Radix auricularia. Next base: position 783,874 of record MUZC01001512.1, read on the forward strand.
GTCAATATGGTGTCAGTATCTCGCATAGTATCTGTGTATTTCACAGTTGTCCCTACGTCGTCAGTATCTGGCATAGTATAGTGTCTGTGTAATAGACCGTTGTCAATATGGTGTCAGTATCTGGCAGTGTCTATGTATTTGACAGTGGCTTAGATATGAATGGTAAGTGAGTGTGTGAATCGTCTGCTGGTACATAACTGAAAGAGTTGATCGTCTGCTGGTACAGAAATGTAAGAGTTGATCGTCTGCTGGTACAGAAATGTAAGAGTTGATCGTCTGCTGGTACAGAAATGTAAGAGTTGATTGTCTGCTGGTACAGAAATAAAAGAGTTGATCGTCTGCTGGTACAGAACTGAGAGAGTTGATCGTCTGCTGGTACAAAAATGAAAGAGTTGATCGACTGCTGGTACAGAAATGAGAAAATTGATCGCCTGCTGGTACAGAACTGAGAGAGTTGATCGTCTGCTGGTACATAACTGAGAGAGTTGATCGTCTGCTGGTACAGAAATGAAAGAGTTGATCGTCTGCTGGTACAGAAATGAGAAAGTTGATCGTCTGCTGGTACAGAACTGAGAGAGTTGATCGTCTGCTGGTACAGAAATGAAAGAGTTGATCGTCTGCTGGTACAAAAATGAAAGAGTTTATCGTCTGCTGGTACAGAAATGAGAAAGTTGATCGTCTGCTGGTACAGAACTGCGAGAGTTGATCGTCTGCTGGTACAAAAATGAAAGAGTTGATCGTCTGCTGGTACAGAAATGAAAGAGTTGATCGTCTGCATTTCGCCTGACTCAAATTTTTGACTAGCACATAAAACAAAGTGACTCTACCGTTAAGCCTAAAAACCTGCATTACACCTGTCTACGTCAGTCATACCTGGGGCTGGTCCTGGACCGTAACGTCTGAATCAGATCTCCTCACGGTGCTTCCATAGACGTAGCACTCCAATAGGTAGATAGCAAGATGTAGCACTCCAAGAGGTAGATAGCAAGATGTAGCACTCCAAGAGGTAGATAGCAAGATGTAGCACTCCAAGAGAGGTAGATAGCAAGATGTAGCACTCCAAGAGGTAGATAGCAAGATGTAGCACTCCAAGAGGTAGATAGCAAGATGTAGCACTCAATGAGGTAGATGGTATGTGAGGGTAGGGCCATTTAGTACCAAACATATGGATATTCTGTCTTTAGTAATAAACATATGGATATTCTGTCTTCAGTTATAAACATATGGACATACTGGTGTCTTCAGTGTCATCCATGTCTATACGTTGTAATTGAATTTAAGGAATGAACGAAACTCATCATTTAATGTAGTGATGGTACTAGAATATAGAGTTTAGATATCTCTATTGTAGTTTGTAAGTGATGGTACTAGAATATAGAGCTTAGATATCTCTATTATAGTTAGATAGAGATGGTACTAGAATATAGAGCTTAGATATCTCTATTGTAGTTTGTAAGTGATGGTACTAGAATATAGAGTTTAGATATCTCTATTATTGTTAGATACTGATGGTACTAGAATATAGAGTTTAGATATCTCTATTATTGTTAGATACTGATGGTACTAGAATATAGAGCTTAGATATCTCTATTGTAGTTAGATAGTGATGGTACTAGAATATAGAGCTTGGGTATCTCTATTATAGTTAGATAGAGATGGTACTAGAATATAGAGCTTGGGTATCTCTATTATAGTTAGATCGAGATGGCACTAGAATATAGAGCTTGGGCATCTCTATAATAGTTAGATAGAGATGGTACTAGAATATAGAGCTTGGGTATCTCTATTATAGTTAGATAGATATGGTACTAGAATATAGAGCTTGGGTATCTCTATTATAGTTAGATAGAGATGGTACTAGAATATAGAGTTTAGATATCTCTATTATAGTTAGATAGAGATGGTACTAGAATATAGAGCTTGGGTATCTCTATTATAGTTAGATAGAGATGGTACTAGAATATAGAGTTTAGATATCTATATTATAGTAAAATAGAGATGGTACTAGAATATAGAGTTTAGATATCTCTATTATAGTAAGATAGAGATGGTACTAGAATATAGAGCTTGGGTATCTCTATTATAGTTAGATAGAGATTGTACTAGAATATAGAGCTTGGGTATCTCTATTATAGTAAGATAGAGATGGTACTAGAATATAGAGCTTGGGTATCTCTATTATAGTAAGATAGAGATGGTACTAGAATATAGAGTTTAGATATCTCTATTATAGTAAGATAGAGATGGTACTAAAATATGACATCTTACAAAGATCGTTCTGATATACCAACGTCATCAACAGAGTTGCTTCCATATGAATTTTGAATCATCTTTTGTTGGTAGAATCACTTGAACCCTACGTCTGCTCCACTTAAGCCAGCCGTCTGCTGAAGTGATGTTTAATTCGTCAAATACATTCCAGGGCCACGAGCGAGTTTTTCACCTCATTCTCGTGGTAATGAGCAGAGGTTTACCTTTCAACAAAGTGGCGAGCGTTTTTGGATTGTTTTATGAGCGCGCCTGCGAGGGTTGGATTTTGCTGGAAATCACGAGTTTTACATTTAGTCGGAATACCGCAACCATTCGAGGGCTGCACCTCGAGTCGGAACTGCACAATTATTGGAGGGCTGCACAGTTTTTTGACAGCTGCACATATAGTATAGTCCCTGAGTTGGTGGGGTTGAGTATGTGGTATAGTCCCTCAGTTAGTGTGGTTGAGTCTGTGGTATAGTCCCTCAGTTAGTGTGGTTGAGTCTGTGGTATAGTCCCTCAGTCAGTTAGTGTGGTTGAGTCTGTGGTATAGTCCCTCAGTTAGTGTGGTTGAGTCTGTGGTATAGTCCCTCAGTTAGTGTGGTTGAGTATGTGGTATAGTCCCTCAGTTAGTGGGGTTGAGTATGTGGTATAGTCCCTCAGTTAGTGTGGTTGAGTCTGTGGTATAGTCCCTCAGTTCGTGTGGTTGAATCTATGGTATAGTAAAGTCCCTCAGTTCGTGTGGTTGAATCTTTGGTATAATTCTTCAAGTCATGTGGTTGAGTCTGTGGTATAGTCTCTCAGTTCGTGTGGTATAGTCTACGCCCAAGTCACCCCACCAATTTTACGCAACCCCCACCAATTTCAACCCCCACCGCCCGTTAA
>MUZC01001512.1:787045-801427 GCA_002072015.1 Radix auricularia
ACACACACACACATAGACACATAGTTTAACCCTTAAATAATTCCAGGTCGTTAAGATGAGATCAAATGCCGAGGTGTTAACGAGTTTTGCTGTGTGGTCCCACGGATAAAAATAACCTTATCACGTGCAGACGTGTGCTCTACCTGACCCGACCACCGTTAACAGAACTCCGATTAACGTCATCAACAAGGAGTGCGTCCATCTCTTGTGCACAACGTGTGGACAGACTTGGGCCTGGTGTTGACCTTCACTTGTCACTTTCGTCTTTTATTGGCCCTCGCCTGCACTTGTGACTTAGCTCGTCCATTAGAAGCATGTGTTGTGTTGGAAACTTGATATCTTTCAGAAACTCTATTACGTCATTTGTTTTTATCTCGTCTGTTGTGTAAATCATGTCCAGATGTGTTGTGTAAATCATGTCCGTATCTGTTGTGTAAATCATGTCCGTATCTGTTGTGTAAATCATGTCCAGATCTATTGTATAAATCATGTCCAGATCTGTTGTATAAATCATGTCCAGATCTGTTGTATAAATCATGTCCAGATCTGTTGTATAAATCATGTCCAGATCTATTGTATAAATCATGTCCAGATCTGTTGTATACATCATGTCCAGATCTATTGTATAAATCATGTCCAGATCTGTTGTATAAATCATGTCCAGATCTGTTGTATAAATCATGTCCGTATCTGTTGTGTAAATCATGTCCGTATCTGTTGTGTAAATCATGTCCGTATCTGTTGTGTAAATCATGTCCAGATCTATTGTATAAATCATGTCAAGATCTGTTGTATAAATCATGTCCGTATCTGTTGTGTAAATCATGTCCGTATCTGTTGTGTAAATCATGTCCGTATCTGTTGTGTAAATCATGTCCAGATCTGTTGTATAAATAATGTCCAGATCTGTTGTATAAATCATGTCCGTATCTGTTGTATAAATCATGTCCAGATCTGTTGTATAAATCATGTCCAGATATGTTGTATAAATCATGTCCAGATCTATTGTGTAAATCATGTCCAGATCTATTGTGTAAATCATGTCCAGATCTGTTGTATAAATCATGTCCAGATCTATTGTGTAAATCATGTCCAGATCTGTTGTATAAATCATGTCCAGATCTGTTGTATAAATCATGTCCAGATCTGTTGTATAAATCATGACCCTATCTGTTGTATAAATCATGTCCAGATCTATTGTGTAAATCATGTCCAGATCTTTTGTGTAAATCATGTCCAGATCTATTGTGTAAATCATGTCCAGATCTATTGTGTAAATCATGTCCAGATCTATTGTGTAAATCATGTCCGTATCTATTGTGTAAATCATGTCCAGATCTATTGTGTAAATCATGTCCAGATCTATTGTGTAAATCATGTCCAGATCTATTGTGTAAATGATGTCCAGATCTGTTGTATAAATCATGACCCTATCTGTTGTATAAATCATGTCCAGATCTATTGTGTAAATCATGTCCAGATCTATTGTGTAAATCATGTCCAGATCTATTGTGTAAATCATGTCCAGATCTGTTGTATAAATCATGTCCAGATCTGTTGCATAAATCATGACCCTTTCTGTTGTGTAAATCATGTCCGTATCTGTTGTGTAAATCATGTTCGTATCTGTTGTGTAAATCATGTTCGTATCTGTTGTGTAAATCATGTCCGTATATGGTGTGTAAATCATGACCCAAGACATTGTTTCTGTTTGTTATTTTATGTCTGAGTTGTTTGTCTTGACAACTGTTTTTTAAAATATGTTTGGACATATTGAACTCTTTATACATCGCTTCATTAATGATATGGGCAGGTAACATATTGATCCATTGGTCTAGTGACACTTTTATCCATTTGTCTAGTGACACTTTTATCCATTTGTCTAGTGACACTTTTATCCATTTGTCTAGTGACACTTTTATCCATTTGTCTAGTGACACTTTTATCCATTGGTCTGCTGACACTTTTATCCATTGGTCTAGTGACACTTTTATCCATTGGTCTAGTGACACTTTTATCCATTGGTCTAGTGACACTTTTATCCACTGGTGTAGGGACACTTTTATCCATTGGTCTAGTGACACTTTTATCCATTGGTCTAGTGACACTTTTATCCATTGGTCTAGTGACACTTTTATCCACTGGTGTAGGGACACTTTTATGCATTGGTCTGAAGACACTTTTATCCATTGGTCTGAAGACACTTTTATCCATTGGTCTGAAGACACGGGTATTCATCATTTTAGTCACTCAATGTTTTGAATGAAATCACTATATATTTGGCTATTAATCGCTAATATGATTGGTTTATTGATAGTCACCTGATGAAGTTTTCCTTTATTAATACCAGTTACCATGACAACTTGTTCAGTGCCCTATCTAGCGTGCTCATTACCATTATCTAGCATGTACACTGCCTTGTCTAGCATGTTCAGTGCCCTTGTCTGGTGTGCTAAGTGCCCTTGTCTAACATGTTCAGTGCCCTTATCTAACATGTTCAGTGCCCTTGTCTGGTGTGCTAAGTGCCCTTGTCTAGCTTGTTTAGTGCCCTTATCTGGTGTGCTAAGTCCCCTTGTCTAGCATGTTCAGTGCCCTTATCTGGTGTGCTAAGTGCCCTTGTCTAGCATGTTCAGTGCCCTTATCTGGTGTGCTAAGTGCCCTTGTCTAGCATGTTCAGTGCCCTTGTCTGGTGTGCTAAGTGCCCTTGTCTAACATGTTCAGTGCCCTTATCTAACATGTTCAGTGCCCTTGTCTAGCGTGCTAAGTGCCCTTGTCTAGCATGTTCAGTTCCCTTGTCTAGCATGTTCAGCGCCCTTTTCTAGCATGTCCAGTGCCCTTGTCTAGCGTGCTCAGTGCCCTTGTCTAGCATGTTCAGTGCCCTTGTCTAGCATGTTCAGTGCCCTTGTCTAGCATGTTCAGTGCCCTTGTCTAGCATGTCCAGTGTCCTTGACTAGCTTGTTCAGTGCCCTTGTCTAGCATGTTCAGTGCCCTTGTCTAGCGTATTCAGTGCCCTTGTCTAGCGTGCTAAGTGCCCTTGTCTAGCATGCTAAGTGCCCTTGTCTAGCGTGCTAAGTGCCCTCGTCTAGCGTGTTCAGTGCCCTTGTCTAGCATGTTCAGTGCCCTTTTCTAGCATGTCCAGTGCCCTTGTCTAGCGTGCTCAGTGCCCTTGTCTAGCATGTTCAGTGCCTTTGTCTAGCGTGATAAGTGCCCTTGTCTAGAATGTTCAGTGTCCTTGTCTAGCGTGTTCAGTGCCCTTGTCTAACATGTTCAGTGCTAGCGTGTTCAGTGCCCTTGTCTAGCATGTTCAGTGCCCTTGTCTAGCATGTTCAGTGCCCTTGTCTAGCATGTTCAGTGCCCTTGTCTAGCTAGCATGTTCAGTGCCCTTGTCTAGCATGTTCAGTGCCCTTGTCTAGCATGTTCAGTGCCCTTGTCTAGCATGTTCAGTACCCTTGTCTAGCTTGTTCATTAACCTCTTATATTGAAGACTGTAAAATGAAAATTTCTTTCAATGTTTCTTTCTCTGTGGTCGCCTCCCTAACTCACAGACAAGGGAAGACAATTCGCTTATTTTCAAAGGCGCAATGGCCTAACAAGAGCTTCACATGGCCGATCTGGTGAGATTGTGACCCAATCGACACGGAAGTCATAAAGTCAAATCAGGCTGACTTAAACATATGACTTTGCTTTGTGTCGAGGTGTCAGTGTTCTTATCAATAGACCAGGCCTGGAACATCAACCGTGCATCTATCATACGCCCCCGTCATCCCATCTTTGCAAGCCTGACGGTTGTTAAATATTGCACCTCATATTTGTTGGCAGAAGTCAAGGCGACCACCTGCTGTGTGTACGTTTACTGGCAAAATAAATGACACCCATTGAGTCTAAAACTCCTAGCGTCATCTTTGATACAATTTGGAGTGACTCCTAGCGCCATCTTTGATACAATTTGGAGTGACTCCTAGCGCCATCTTTGATACAAATTTGGAGTGACTCCTAGCGCCATCTTTGATGTAATTTGGAGTGACTCCTAGCGCCATCTTTGATACAATTTGGAGTGACTCCTAGCGTCATCTTTGATACAAATTTGGAGTGACTCCTAGCGTCATCTTTGATACAAATTTGGAGTGACTCCTAGCGTCATCTTTGATACAAACTTGAAGAGACTCCTAGCACCATCTTTGATACACATTTAAAGATGACGTGGTATTTTTACTGTTGACCAATTAGCGATGATAAATTCAAGAAATTCAATTATGGGTGTGTTTGGTGAGCTAATGACTTGGTGACGTCATCGACTCAGACTTCGAGCTGCTTGCTTGTCTTCGGGGTCGCTAAATCTATTTTGACGGATGGCCTGGTCGTATATCACGTGCTTCACCTGTTTGTTTAGTCTGGCTGTTTATCAACTCATTTGAACAAACTTGTTGTACGCCCCACCCTCCCCCAACCAACAAAACACATATACTCTTGGGCCTCAGGTGTCATCGCCTTATCATTTATGTCACAATTATTATCTTTACGACCCCCCGCCCCGCCCGAACCCCGCCCGACCCCCCCTCCACTGTAACAGTGTTGGCATGCAGCAGATAGTGCCACTTGATCAATACGATTTATGGACTCATTTCTTTCACAACCAATTGGAGGAAATACTTGTATCACTGCCGTCCTATGCCCTAGTACAGGTGGATCTCTACCACATGCTGACGGTGGACAAGTTTGGTGACCACTACTCTACCACAAGCTGACGGTGGACCAGTTTGGTGACCACTACTCTACCACATGCTGACGTTTGACCAGTTTGGTGACCACTACTCTACCACATGCTGTTGGTTGACCAGTTTGGTGACCACTACTCTACCACATGCTGATGGTTGACCAGTTTGGTGACCACTACTCTACCACATGCTGACGGTGGACCAGTTTGGTGACCAATGCGGAAATTCAAATTGAATTTTTTTTTAAAGTCCTTGTATCAAAGGTGGGCTGAGGTATCAAAGGTGGGCTGATGTATCAAAGGTGGGCTGAGGTATCAAAGGTGGGCTGAGGTATCAAAGGTGGGCTGAGGTATCAAAGGTGGGCCGAGGTATCAAAGGTGGGCCGAGGTATCAAAGGTGGACTGAGGTATCAAAGGTGGACTGAGGTATTAAAGGTGGACTGAGGTATCAAAGGTGGGCTGAGGTATCAAAGGTGGACTGAGGTATCAAAGGTGGGCTGAGGTATCAAAGGTGGGCTGATGTATCAAATGTGGACTGAGGTATCAAAGGTGGGCTGAGGTATCAAAGGTGGGCTGAGGTATCAAAGGTGGGCTGAGGTATCAAAGGTGGGCTGAGGTATCAAATGTGGACTGAGTTATCAAAGGTGGGCTGAGGTATCAAAGGTGGACTGAGGTATCGAAGGTGGGCTGAGGTATCAAAGGTGGGCTGAGGTATCAAAGGTGGTCTTGAATGTTGAGTGATTGATGCACTGAAATTCTAGTCTACATTAGAAACAGGTCTTTTTTGTCGATTATCTATATTAGACACGTGTCTATATTAGACACTTGTCTATATGAGACACTGGTCTATATTTGACACTGATGTACTATGCAATAAAAAAAGTTATTTTGAGCCTGTACAATAACCCACACCTCTATAGTACTCACTCCTCTAAAATACCCACACCTCTATAGTACCCACACCTCTATAGTACCCACCCCTCTAGGGTATCTACGCTTTACGGCTAACTTCACAGGTTCAACAATGCTAGAAATCTACCCCCTTCCTTCTTCATTCTCCCTCCCCACCAACCTGCACCCCCACCCCCTCGCCCCCAGGAATGCTGAGTGCCAACCCTTACTAGACTTGACCGTGCTAGCCAAGGCCTACAACTCTACTCCCTTAAGTCTAAAGTATACAAGTCTTACTCCTCCTGTTCCTTTGATCGCATCACCCCCGCCCCCACAGGCACAACTCTGAGCATATCTCCAGTCTTCAATGTCTGTTGTCTCTCTCGTGTCCTTTTGTCTTACCTTTGACCTCTGTGAGGGCTTTCATGAGGGCTTCTGTGAGGGTTTGTTTTAGGCGTGTGTGGGAGTGGAGCCATTAGCTCAAGTGATGGAGGCGTGTGTGGGAGTGGAGTCATTAGCTCGAGTGATGGAGGCGTGTGTGGGATTGGAGCCATTAGCTCAAGTCATGGTGGCGTGAGAGTGGAGCCATTAGCTCAAGTCATGGAGGCGTGGGGTTAAAGCCATTAGCTCAAGTCATGGAGGCGTGTGTGGATGTGGAGCCATTAGCTCAAGTCATGGAGGCGTGTGTGGGCGTGGAGCCATTAGCTCAAGTCATGGAGACGTGGGAGTGGAACCATTAGCTCAAGTCATGGAGACGTGGGAGTGTAACCATTAGCTCAAGTCATGGAGACGTAGGGTTAGAGTCATTAGCTCAAGTCATGGAAGCGTGGGAGTGGAACCATTAGCTCAAGTCATGGAGACGTGGGTTTAGAGCCATTAGCTCGAGTCATGGAGGCGTGGGAGTGGAACCATTAGCTCAAGTCATGGAGACGTGGGGCTAGAGCCATTAGCTCGAGTCATGGAGGCGTGGGAGTGGAACCATTAGCTCAAGTCATGGAGGCGTGGGAGTGGAACCATTAGCTCAAGCCATGGAGGCGTGGGAGTGGAACCATTAGCTCAAGTCATGGAGGCGTGTGTGGGCGTGGAGCCATTAGCTCAAGTGATAGAGACGTGTGTGGGATTGGAGCCATTAGCTCACGTCATGGAGACATGTGTGGGAGTGGAACCATTAGCTCAAGTGATGGAGACGTGTGTGGGAGTGGAACCATTAGCTCAAGTCATGGAGACATGGGTTTAGAGCCATTAGCTCGAGTCATGGAGGCGTGGGAGTGGAAACATTAGCTCAAGTCATGGAGACGTGGGGCTAGAACCATTAGCTCGAGTCATGGAGGCGTGGGAGTGGAACCATTAGCTCAAGTCATGGAGGCGTGGGAGTGGAACCATTAGCTCAAGTCATGGAGGCGTGGGCGTGGAGCCATTAGCTCAAGTGATAGAGACGTGTGTGGGATTGGAGCCATTAGCTCACGTCATGGAGACATGTGTGGGAGTGGAACCATTAGCTCAAGTCATGGAGACGTGTGTGGGAGTGGAACCATTAGCTCACGTCATAGAGGCTTGGGAGTGGAGCCATTAGCTCAAGTCATGGAGACGTGTGTGGGATTGGAGCCATTAGCTCACGTCATAGAGGCGTGGGAGTTGAACCATTAGCTCAAGTCATTGAGGCGTGGGAGTGGAACCATTAGCTCAAGCCATAGAGGCGTGTGTTCCCCAGTCTCTGAGTCGACTACTTTATCTCAAGTGCGTGTCATGGCGGTCGAGGTAAATGTTTGCTTCTCTCCCTTACCTTGTATATACCGTTGTCTCTTTGCCCGTGGAGTGGTGAGCAAGATGGCGCTTACATCCAACCCATTGGTCCCGCCGACACTCAGGGTTCTCACAACATTAGAAGCACCACAGTAATGGGAAACCGTTCATTTGATTTAGCCCCTCGTCTCCTTGCTCACGAGTCAATGTTATTGACCGAAGAGATGTTTTGTATTATTCTGTGCACACGAGTTCTATCATTACCTTATTTCTTACGGTCGTCAGAAAAAAATATCCACAAAGGTCATAGGTCAAGGCTAAGAGGGTTAATATTAGATCTATCCCTCTCTAAAGTTGTTGGTAAAGCTACTATTTTAAAATATTTTGCATAAGGGTTGCATATATAGGTGTCATATAGTTATATGTCTAGTGTCATATGCCGAATAGAGATGACAGTTTTAGTTGTCATTAGAGAAGCCAATGCTAAATGTGGTATAGAGAGTAAAGTGTTGGAAGTCGCATAGAGGGGTCTATAGTCGTCTCTTACAAATGCCTCTTGTGAGATGTTATATAGCGATATAGTTTTGGATGTTATACAGTGATATAGATTTGGATGTTATATAGTCATATAGTTTTGGATGTCAAATAGTGATATAGTTTTGGATTTTATAGAGTGATATAGTATGGATGTTACATAGTGATATAGTTTTGGATGTCAAATAGTGATATAGTTTTGGATGTTATAGAGTGATATAGTTTTGGAAGTTATATAGTGATATAGTTTTGGATGTATATAGTGATATAGATTCGGATGCTATATAGTGATATAGATTTGGATGTTATATAGTGCTATAGCTTTGGATGTTATATAGTGATATAGTTTTGAAAGTCACTAAATTTTTTTCTTGAAAAGCTGGAAAGACTTTCAAATAAGGATGTTTAAAATAAAAAAGTGAACACAAGAAACATTTTAAAAACTATACATTAGTTTCTATTATTTGAGAACCGCTTCTTTTTTATTGATCTATTTCCGACATTCCAACCATTGAGGATGTGTTGTTTTTTATCAAGATTATGGCATGTTTTGGTGAAGTCCAATCTTTTTCAGAATTTCTCTAACTTTAAAAGTTTAAACGTTTGATTTAATCCTTACCCCACCCCCACCCCCGCCCCAATGCACAGACAACTCCCAGATCTCAATCAGCCCGCCCCCTTCTCCTTATGACGTATTTGATATACACAAGTACGGGGGATTCGAAAATACGGCGCATCTGTTTGGGTTTGGTTCAGATTTCTAAACCTTGCTCATCAAGGGCCACAACTGTATGCTGGCATAGACAGACAATTAGAGACAGACCCTGCAGGACATGCGCCATTAGCCGCAGACGTCAGAGAACTTGATGGCTCCCAGATGTCCAAGGTCTAAATATTAGACGGATTGTTCCACGGCCCGGCTCCGATAGTTCAAATCTTATTGCCTTCAACTTTGAACTTTGAACCCCATGCCTTCAATCCTTGCGCTGAGATTATTGGTTGGCGCAAATAGGCGTGTGTTTGTTTGATTGTGTCAACACGAGTCACGTGATTTATTGAAGTCAACACGAGGGTTACAGGGCCAGCAACTCCAAGTTGTGTCGGTGATTTTAATTTTTTTTCTTGAAAAAATAATTAAATTGCCCATTAATGCCATCTCTTCCTAATTATTTTTATTTTCTACAAGGTTTATGTAAATATTAACTACGTCACAGGGTTCCATCTACATCCGGATATATTGAGAATAATTTATATTTAAAAAATTGAAATTTAATAGCTGTTTGATGATTATCGTTAACATATGACCTTGTAGATTCATCACTGAGAGATATCCATATATAACAAGGACATTCGATGACCCAAGCCATGGTCCTCGAAGTATTGAAATATTTGGGGAACCACTGGCATAGATAAAATAAGTGGTCAGTTTTAATCACAATTCGAGGAATGAACTTCTTTAAGTTGAAGCTTGTCTTTAAATATTAGGACACTGGCTACAGTTACCAAATACAAGTCAATGGTACCCAACTGCCTACAGTTACCAAGTACAAGTCAATGGTACCAAACTGTCAGCAGTTACCAAATACATGGGTACCCAACTACCTACAGTTACCAAATACAAGTCAATGGTACCAAACTGTCAACAGTTACCAAATACATGGGTACCCAACTGCCTAAAGTTACCAAGTACAAATCAATGGTACCAAACTGTCAACAGTTACCAAATACATGGGTACCCAACTGCCTACAGTTACCAAGTACAAGTCAATGGTACCAAACTGTCAACAGTTACCAAATACAAATCAATGGTACCCAACTGCTTACAGTTACCAAGTACAAGTCAATGGTACCAAACTGCCTACAGTTACCAAGTACAAGTCAATGGTACCAAACTGTCAACAGTTACCAAGAACAAGTCAATGGTACCAAACTGCCTACAGTTACCAAGTACAAGTCAATGGTACTAAACTGTCAACAGTTACCAAGTACAAGTCAATGGTACCAAACTGTCAACAGTTACCAAGTACAAGTCAATGGTACAAAAATACAATTATATACCCCCCAAAAAGTACCGTACTTAAAATTTTCTTCCGAAATAAAATATACATATTATTTTACCAAGATTCAAGTGTCAAGTCCCAACACAAACGAATTGTTAAAAACACAAAAATATAATTTAAAAAACAACAAGTAGAGACATAACATACAAGTCAAAAATAAAAACTGGAGTCACAAACTACATGTGTAGATTGACAACGCATAAGAATAATACTATAGCTCCGAAAGAAATTAATGTGAACTGGACGCATATCTCTTCCAAGGACGATGACCTTTGAGCCTAATGGGCCATTCCTTGGACAGATGATCTCATAATCTGTTGTATAGTGGGTCTGGTTTTAAATTTGGGGCCATCTGGATCCACCAGACCTTTCTCTTCCACCACACGCCACCCACGAACCTCTTAACCTCCTCCCCTGTTTCTCTCAGTCACTTTCTCCCGATGTCACCATTTCTCAGCTGGTCGTCTGCTTACTCTCATTTTTTTCTCAACGCACGAGACCACGCGCTCATCATTTGCTCGTTACCTCCCTTTTATTTATACAATCAGAACTACAAACCCGGGGCCCGGCCTTGCTAGCAACACTCAGTGTGCATAATTTCACACTGTGCATAATTTCACACTGTGCATATTTCCCCACTGGGCATAATTCCACTCTGTGCATTATTCCACATTGTGCATAATTCCACTTATCATATATGTTCTTCCAATAAGTGCATACGTCTATTTTACTCCCACTTTGTTGGTTATCCAGATTGTGCAGCATTTACCGGGTTGTTCATCCATATTTTCCCCAGGTTTTTGTTTCTCATTTCTTTCCACAAGAGTTCTGGCCATATTCACCTTCACCTATAGCCCCCCACCTCAACTGTTAGTGCGTAAGAAACTAATGACCAGGATTAAGACTACGGACATGCGCAATGCAAGCACATTGCCTCTTGTAAGTAGTGGCACTGATAAGATTGATAGGTCTCTCTTTGGGCGCTACGCCTCTGGCAAAAGTGTCTCTCTTTGAGCACTATGCCTCTGGCTAGTGTGTCTCTCTTTGAACGCTACGCCTGTGGCTAGTGTGTCTCTCTTTGAACGCTACGCCTGTGGCTAGTGTGTCTCTCTTTAAGCGTTACACCTGTGGCTAGAGTGTCTCTCTTTGAGCGCTATGCCTGTGGCTAGTGTGTCTTTCTTTGAGCGCTACGCCTCTGGCTAGTGTGTCTCTCTTTGAGCGTTACACCTGTGGCTAGAGTGTCTCTCTTTGAGCGCTATGCCTGAGGCTAGTGTGTCTCTCTTTGAGCGCTACGCCTCTGGCTAGTGTGTCTCTCTTTGAGCGCTACGCCTCTGGCTAGTGTGTCTCTCTTTGAGCGCTACGCCTGTGGATAGTGTGTCTCTCTTTGAGCGCTACGCCTGTGGCTAGTGTGTCTCTCTTTGAGCGCTACGCATGTGGCTAGTGTGTCTCTCTTTGAACGCTACGCCTGAGGCTAGTGTGTCTCTCTTTGAGCGCTACGCCTGTGGCTAGTGTGTCTCTCTTTGAGCGCTACGCCTGTGGCTAGAAGTTCAAGATGAAATTTCCACCGTTTGTGGTCATAGGGAACATTTTAACAATGGTTCCCCAGGTCAGGTTCCTCGGTGTTCATCTAGTTAATGAAGTAAGTTATAGAAAAGCCTCCAGCAATGTATTTCACATAAGCAATTAAAGAAAGAAAAATCATGAAATATTGATATTAATTGAAGCTGATTAACTTGAGAAATTTTTATTGTGACCAAAATTTTATTTTGGGTGAAACCATTTTGATTATAACACTACCAGTAAAAGGTCTTTTATTTCAGAACATTTTGCCTTTGATGCTAATTAAAAGCCACTGTCAAGGTCATCTTATGAGAACTAATCATTCCATAGAAAGAGTTTTATCGGGATTTTCTCAGTCCATGTTAACAAATTGTTCAGAAACTTGAGTTAACATGCTGTTTTAATAGCTTGGTTTAAGTGTGGGTGGTGTGAGTATAGGTGTGGTACATGTGTGTGGTATATGTGTGGTGCGTGTGTCTGGTATATGTGTGTGATGCGTGGTATATATGTGTGGTACGTCCGTGTGTGGTATGTTTGCGTGGTGTGTGTGTGTGTGTGTGTTATATGTGTGTGATGCTTCTATTTCATATATATATGAGTGTTGCCTGTGTGTGTGTGACTTCTCTCGCCTCGTGGTTACGTGTGATGGTCCACTCTCACCTCGTGGTGACGTGTCAGTGAAAAGTTTAGAACCACTGACAACCCCTTTATCTCTGCAACTGTCAGGAAAAAGTTTAGAACCACTGATAACCCCTTTATCTCTGAATTTGTCAGTGAAAAGTTTAGAACCACTGACGACCCCTTTATCTCTGCATCTTCCAGTGAAAAGTTTAGAACCATTGAAGACCCGTTTATCTCTGCATCTTCCAGTGAAAATTTTAGAACCACAAACGACCCTTTTGTTTCTGCATCTGCCAGTGAAAAGTTTAGAACCACTGACGACCCCTTTGTTTCTGCATCTGCCAGTGAAAAGTTTAGAATCACTGACAACCCCTTTATCTCTGCATCTGCCAGTGAAAAGTTTAGAACCACTGACGACCCCTTTGTTTCTGCATCTGCCAGTGAAAAGTTTAGAATCACTGACGACCCCTTTATCTCTCCATCTGCCAGCGAAAAGTTTAGAACCACTGACGACCCCTTTATCTCTCCATCGTTCTCCACCAAACACTTGCTGACAATAAGAGAATCTTTTTTTCATGAAAATACGGTAATAACATCTTGATCTACCAAACCTCACATCCACACACAAACACACACACACACACACACACACGCGCGCGCGGGGACCCCACCCCCTCCTGATCCCCACCGCTCCTGACCCCCGACCCCTCTTGACCCCCACACAACTAGAAAATAAAGCAGTTGTCTCTCCACCCGCCGTGGATCACTTTCTGTGGCACTGATGTGTGCTGAGACCGCCATGATAAGCCGAGACCGCCATGATAAGCCGAGACCGTCGTGATAAGCGGCCGTCTCACGGGGTAGATGATGAAGCGATAGCCGGCAAATCTTGGCGGGGCTGTGGCCAGATTTCATCCATTTTGACGTCTGCACCTACGGCCATATTTAATGTTTTATTTTATTTCGGGGAAATTTGTCTTGGAAAAGAATCTGTCTGTAGGGACGTGATATTAACCGGATGTCTTATATACAAGTCAATCAAAGTAGTTGAGCTTTGATCTAGATAACACACAGAAACCAGGGAATTGTGGGACGGCACGAGTATTAATATCTATGTGGCTTCCTTCAGAGTTTGTCTATCACGTTCCTAAGTAGTGATTGTGATACATTGGAAATATATATCCGTTATGAGAATAGGGCGAGGGGTTTTACAAAACGTTAATTTATAAATAAACTGACTGAGGATACCAGTTTGGGCAGAATTAATTGCAAGGTCTACTTGACGCATTCTATCTCATTTCTATTGAACATTTCTATTGAACATTTCTTACGTCAAAGCAACAAACCGGAAGTGACATCTCCCAGTAGTGTCCTAGTGATGAACACCGTCTTATCATATCTTTTACAGACGCTCCTTCTATACAGGAGATTATTGTTTCCTACGCTTATCTGTGGTTATTTATAGTCTTGCATTAAAACAGTTTTTAATATTGATAGATTATTGGATTTCATGGTTTCTTCAGGCAAACCAATCCACGTCCAAATTCCGGACGGGAAGAACAAGAATTTGTATGTGTTTGTTCTTACATATAGAAGAAGAAAGGTGTTTTTATTCTTACTCTACCCGAGTGTTGTATTTAGTTATATTTGTGTTGTATTTCTAAATTAGAATTAATTGCTTTATTTACAATTTCTGATGTACTCTATGTTCTTGTAATCACTAGTGTTTCAAGGTTTAAAGATTTAACTAATGATGTCATTCTTGTCAGTTTTGAATGTTTTCCAGTAATGAATCTGGCAGTTCTTTTTTATTTTTTAAAATTTGTTCTAGTTTATCAATGTTTTCTTTGGTGGATGGGTCCCGTACCATTAGTGATATGCTATACATTGCTATACACAGTACACTGTTATACATTGCTATACACTGTTATGCATTGACTGAAATGCTTAATATTTTTTTATCTCTTCCACAGTTCTCCCCCCTGATTCAGGACACGGTTCTCAAGGGGACATTCAACCACACCCTCAACAATCCCGTCATGCCTGTCACCGGAAGTTACCAGACGACCAGCAACACCAAGCACGCCTTCCTTCTTGGTGTCTGAGTCTCTGCAACGTCCGGTCACCCTTCTCGTCAATGTTTCACCTGGATGCAGTGGCGTAGCTAGAGCTTTTGCCGCCCGGGGCGGTCTCAAATATGCCGCCCTTTTAGGGGCCAACCATAAATGACTTCACGCACTGGGGGGGGGGGGGGGGGGG
>MUZC01001512.1:802108-816255 GCA_002072015.1 Radix auricularia
GTGTATTTATTTTTATCAAAATTTAAGTCTTTTGTACTTTTTTGTTCTACGGACAATATTGCAAGATTTTGTAGTCTTAAGTCACTTATTGTGGAGCGAATATATATTTTTTTTCAATTTCAGTTTAAAGAAGCTACTTTCACAAATAGATACACTGTTGAAAAAAATCGAAAATAGTGAAATTATAATGTTGGGTAAAGAATTTCCAATCTCTACTGTTTAATATATTTTAATAGATCAATAGGACATTTCCCTCCGCTTTTCCAACCGAATGCCTCTTCTTGTAGAGTAGGTACAGCCAAAGCTGGTCTTAGGCTACTGCAACTTATGCAGTCGCAGTGGGCCCGGCGCTTTCATATGCCCCACCTATCTTAATTTTTACTTTTTATCCTTATTAATACGTTATCCCTACGCTAATTGGACCCACTGCAGACCTTTTCGCAATCTAAGCTGCATAGGGCCCCGCAATAGCTAAGACCGGCCCTGTGTATTGGCATAAAAACCTGGATCCTTTCTCTTTCAATATCGAACTGTTTTTTATCAATGAATATAAAGAAATTTATTTGAAGTTCAAATTCTTCTACATGGTATTATACACAAATATTTTCTTGCATGACATGTAACTCATCAGTGCGTTCTTTTTTTTTTTTTTATCATAATTACATCTATGCATAACAACATTTCTTGCTGTACTTCTTGCCCTAAAGATAGAACCACGTCTTCTGAATTTTTCCCAATTATATTTTTTTATAATTCTAACTCGGCGTTCAGTTGATATCTCCAACTTTCTATAACAGTGTTCATATATCTTTGTTCCACGAAATGGGTTTGCATTAATTTGAAGAAGACGGGTTCCCATGAATTGAGATACCATAGAAAAGAAATAGATTGCATTGAACTGAGTAAAAATGCCAGCATCTGATCTCGTTTTACTAGTTACTTCAGATTAATTTTTTCAAAGACGCTTGAAATTTTTAAGTATGTCTTATTCAAAATTATGTATGTTATTGTGGTGTTTATTAACGGAGAAATTAATAGCCGTTCATTTTTAATGAATAAGCGTACTTTAATGAAAAAACAAAAGCTTTATGTGCTACTTTAATGCAATAAAAACAAAATAATAAATTTAATTTTTACTAAGTTAACTTACAATAATTGTATGAAAAGGAAACAGTAATATAAATTACTACTTGCAAGTTAAACACAATATTTGAACCATCATGTCATGTAGGTACTTGTTAGAGTATCATTCTGCGCATGTCGATATTCCACGCAAAAACTGTTGTGGCGATATTAATAATACATTTTTACGAACCAACGACGGCGTGTTGTATTTTTTCGTGCAGTTTCCTTATAAAAGCGCCATCTGTGGCGTATACCGCTTAATTTTCCAAACAAATCGTTACCTTTTTTTGAGCGATTTTCAATTTTTGAACGGTTTTGCGTTAGTTATAACAACCACTATGTAATAAAACAAATGCTGCACGAATCCGCTAATTAAGACTCAAAATTATTTTTTTTCACCTTGGATTTCTCCCTTCAAAAGTAAAAGGGCGGTTTTAGGAAATGGCTTTGCTTTTTAAATGCCCATAAATGCCGCCCTCTGAATGAGTGCCGCCTGGGGCGGACCGCCCCTACCGCCCCCCCCCTAGCTACGCCACTGCCTGGATGGTCGGCTCATCCTGTCTGATGACGTGGCGAGGGCTCTCATTGCGTCCACTCATGTGCTCCCTCCTCCCCTTTCCCCATTTCCCTCAGATTTATTATTTTGTAACAAAAATTTTGATACAATGAAATGTTTTGGGACTATAAAAGTAGAAGTTAAAAAATGTTTTTAAAAATTGTATTCCTTACTATGAACATAAATTTATTTTGATTATTAACCACCCAACAACTCGATACCACAAAAGGCCTGTCCTACATAATAATGTAATTTGAAAATATGCTAAAATTAATGGGTAAAAAAACCCATGGCACTTACTGGCAAAAATTTCTGCTCCGTGGCGATTATTCTGTAATGTTGAATCACTTTTAACTAAGTCTTTGAAAAGAATGATATCCTATTGGTTCAGACAGCGTTATTCAATGATTGAATTTAAGTGCTTACATCCGGGACTTTTTATCCTTTGCTGCTGAGTTAATTATATGGCTTATATATTATGTTTAAGATTATTTTATAGATTGAGACACGTTTAGGGTACTCTAATAGTATATTATAGATGATTTCATAGATTGAGACACGTTTAGGGTACTCTAATATTATTTAACAGATTATTTTATAGATTAAGACACGTTTAGGGTACTCTAATATTATATAACAGATTATTTTATAGATTAAGAAACGTTTAGGGTACTCTAATATTCTTCCATCTTAACTAAACTCTGTTCGCCTCACTAACACAAGCCTTTCCTAAGTGATCCTTTAATCCTTTGACCGGCCAAGAAAATAGCCGTCCCTTGACCAGCCAAGATAATAGCAATCCCTTGACCAGCCAATATTATACTATCCCTTGACCGACCAATATAATAGCCATCCCTTGACCAACCAATATAATAACTATAGCTTGACCAGCCAATATAATAACTATACCTTAACCAGCAAATATAATAACTATCCATTGACCAGCCAAATAATAACTATACCTTGACCAGCCAATATAATAACTATACCTTAACCAGCCAATATAATAACTTTCACTTGACCAGCCAATATAATAGCCATCCCTTGACCAGCCAATATAATAGCTATCCCTTGACCGGCCAATATAATAGCCATCCCTTGACCAACCAATATAATAGCCATCCCTTGACCAGCCAAAATAATAGCCATCCCTTGACCAGCCAATATAATAGCCATCCCTTGACCAGCCAATGTAATAGCCATCCCTTGACCAACCAATATGATAGCCATCCCTTGACCAGCCAATGTAATAGCCATCCCTTGACCAGCGGATACACTCAAAGATATTCAGATGTAAATATATCAAACTTCGCTTGTTGCCCAGTATTAAATGAAGCATTCATCATTACAAAATAGGTTTTATTTATATGAGAACATAAATGATTATATGTGATAGTCATTTATCATTTATATTAAGATAATACTATAACATTAAACGTAACTTTAGTTTCAATAAATCTCGTTTGACAGTTCTCCCAATTGTTATATAAACTGTGATTATGATTATGTGATCTGTATATGTACGTTTATTTCAATATGGTATGTCTTTACTATGTTATTCTATTACGTAATAAAGATACGCTGTAATAACATTCAACAGGTGTTGGCTTCTGTGTGTGTATGTGTGACACACTTAGTGTATGTGCAACACACTTTGTGTATGTGTGACACACTAAGTGTATGTGCGACACACTAAGTGTATGTGTGACACACTAAGTGTATGTGCCACACACTAAGTGTATGTGCGACACACTAAGTGTATGTGCGACACACTTAGTGTATGTGATGAACACTTAGTCTGTGTCAGACACTTAGTCTGTGTCAGACTCTTAGTCTGTGTCAGACTCTTAGTATGTGTCAGACACTTAGCCTGTGTCAGACACTTAGTCTGTGTCAGACACTTAGTCTGTGTCAGACACTTAGTCTGTGTCAGACTCTTAGTCTGTGTCAGACACTTAGTCTGTGTCAGACTCTTAGTTTGTGTCAGACACTTAGTCTGTGTCAGACACTTAGTCTGTGTCAGACACTTAGTCTGTGTCAGACACTTAGTCTGTGTCAGACTCTTAGTCTGTGTCAGACACTTAGTCTTTTTCAGACACTTCTCTAATATGTTGAGCACTTAGTCCGGTGATAGAAATTGTCACTAAATTTACTCTGCCACCAAAAGACGATGGTTTTACCCTGACATTTGTTAAATCGGAGACGATGGTTTTACCCTGACATTTGTTAAATCGGAGACGATGGTTTTACCCTGACATTTGTTAAATCGGAGACGATGGTTTTACTCTGACTGTTGTTTACCAGGAGACAATGGTTTTACCCTGACAGTTGTTAACCCGGAGACAATTATTTTACCCTGACAATTGTTTACGGAAGACAATTGTTACGTCCGCAAGTGCAATTGAGCTCTCTAACTTACATTAAAGTCTTTTTAGAGTTTCTGATTAAATGGCTCGTTAAAACACGGCACGTAATACAAAATAAAAGATCAAACACAGGTAACTGACTTTACAATTCTTAGTTTAATACAATGAAACTATAACAAGTTACCACACGATACCCGTGGTAAGTAATAATTAGTATTAGTTGCTAACACTTAACTTATAACTTTATCGAACAATAACTAAGTTACTAATGTCAAAAGTAAAAAGATAAACACTGACAATACTAGTCGATGGCGTTGGCGGGCATAGTAGAAGGTAAACAATATCATGTAACAATCGTCCTCTTGTAATATAATTCACGTAAATGACCATGTCCAAATGAGCATGACGAATGACCCCCGATAGGGTCAAAAGATCACAGTGGGCTTAATAAAAGAAGGGGAAAAAAGTGTGTGGGGGGGGGGAAGGGGCGGGTGGTGGCAAGACTGCTTCTTGCATTCACGTGCATTGTTCCTTCACAGACTATCATGTGATTCGTAGTGTAGTTGTTAGCAGGTTCGCCTTGCACGCGGAAAGTCATGGGTTCAGTTCCCAGTTGGAACATTTTAAAAACAAAATTAAATTGTTTTTTACTGCCTCTTCTTTTCCCCATTTTGTGCGAACATGACTAAACCTGGAGTCGGAAAATCCCAGTTTATGGTTGTTAAGTGATGGTAATAAATGGTGAGGAACAGGTAACAACAGCAACTGTACACATGTCTCAACGATTACTCGCTTTTTTTCTATTACTTCGTGCTGCTGCTTGTGTCCGTTATCTCACCCCCCCCCCCAACTCCGTTCTTTGCACTATCTAAGATGAGCAAGTCTGCGGCGTATACTACCCCGCGGGTCATCTTGTAACAAATAGTGGCCAGCCTAGCTTGGTACTCTTCTTCAGGCGATGAAGGCAATTTCTCTGTTTCTACGCTATACTACTTCCCTTCCTTCTTCTTTATATAATAAATCATTTAGAAAGTACTGAGGTTTTACAACCTGTTTTGTAACTAATAGGGCCCAGAACTTTCTAGAAAATACCAGTATGATATCGCTAAAGGAAAAACCATGTCAGAGTTGTAACTGACCCGAGGACACAGACTGTGCTGTGAATAGGGGTGGGGTGGGGCACAGTCCTAAATCACAGGATTCCATTGGCACCTCTCTGTGGATTCGTAGCTAGCGGGGGAGGGGTGGTTGGTATCTAACACGATGGTCTTACGCTGACAATGTTTTACTGGGAGACAATGTTTTACTGGGAGACAATGTTTTACTGGGAGACAATGTTTTACTGGGAGACAATGTTTTACTCGGAGACAATGTTTAGAGCTTGACATTGATTGACCCAGAGAACATGTTTCAACTTACCTGCATGGACATGTTTCAACTTACCAAAGAATTGCTCTACCTGAATGTTCTACTTACCTAACAAATGTTCTAGTCCTATATGATAAAACACAAGATCTAAGATGTTCTAGTCCTATATGATAACACACAAGATCTAAGATGTTCTAGTCCTATATGATAACACACAAGATCTAAGATCTTCTAGTCCTATATGATAACACACAAGATCTAAGATGTTCTAAAACACAACTGTCTGGTTTCATTCATGTTTCTCTACAGTTAAACATCATAACAACACATATGATATAATAAATAGGGCTGTACCCAGTGGCGTCGCTAGGAGATGAAGTGGGGCCGGCCGCCCTGGGTGACACCATGAGCTACCGCCTCGGGTGACACCAACCCTAGTGACGCCTCTGGCTGTATCGGATTTCCTGCTTCGGCAGGATTTCACTTCATAACATCATGTAGAGCCCAGAGTATATAATGGCTCCGGCGAATCCGGAATCTGGTCAATTTTACAACTCCGGCTCCTGCCCGATTTCAGTTTATAAACAGGCCAAATCTGGCTCCTGTTGGATAGCAAAAATTTGATTCCTGTACAGCCCTAACAATAAATCCTATAGGTAATCCCATTTTGTGATATAAAAAAATCTTATAATGATATATCAACTCAAAAACGTCACAATTTCACAACTGTTGCACAAACTTTTTTGTTCGGTCCTCTGTTTGTTATAAAGAGAATCACTCAATAGAATGCCAATGTATAAGTTCCTTGACCACGTGACTTTGCTCCCCACCTGCACTAGAAACTCTTGCGTAGATCATCCCACTAATTAGTGTACCCTCGGCAAACAAGAGTAATTTAAGCCCTCGGCTTGCGTCTCCTGTATAGATGCTCCCAAACAACTTGTGTCCCAATGACCGTAGTTTATACATTTGGGGATTACCTTGTTCCACGGCACGTAACGATATGAAAACCTAGTTCATAACTCGAGGGTTTCGCGAGGGCTGTCTGGGGTGAATAGGGATGTCAACAATCGGAGATATCAAACTTTACTTTTTGAATTCATTTTTTATTCCTCAATTTGAGATACGAGAGAGGGCGTCTCGAGATGCTTTATATAGATATCAATTATATAGCCTACAACCCTAGTTAAACATATTGAAACATGAAATAGATAACTCAATGTAGAGAGGTGAGAAATATGTGAGAACGTGATCTTGTTCAACTACTGTTAGAAATAGGGCATTTGTTAGAGATATGGAATTTGTTAGAGCTATGGAATTTATTAGCTGCTGAGAATGTATGAATACTCGTTTCATTATTTTAATGACATTAATGATTTATCTAGAAATGTAAAGTATTCAATTGAAAGGTAGCCTCTTCAAAAATAAGAAAACCAGTTTCACTGTTGGACACGTTTGTTAATCTATCAGCATTAAAAAGAAGGGAAAAAATCAATGATCAAATTGTATCAATAAAATGTTAATCTTTGAGCTCAGAGCTATTAGATCCACTTGTTACATGGAAAGCTATGTGTTTCTTATACTGAAACACTTCTCGTTGTTTCTTAGTTTCACTCAATTGAACCTGGTCTTACTCGCGGTACGGTTCATTGCGTACAAAATAAAAGGCATCTGTCATGTATGACATTCTGCTGGTGACCCAAGTGAGAGCCGACATTTGTGAACATGACATCCTCGACTCTTACAAGCCATAAAAGTGGCAAGATGCACAGGAAGCCGGATGGTCAAATGTGCCTTACACTTCTACCCGTGTCTTCTGTGCTTCCCTCTATTTCCTGGTCGTGTGTCACAGGTGTATAGTCCAGATTTACATATATAATGAACATATCAAATAATATCAACCGATTTATGATCAGCCAAAACGTTTCAATAAGTATTTTGTGTAATAACATGTGTTCACGTTTATTTCAACCCTCGCCACACGGCTCGATATGACCTGTCCTTTGTATGCAAGGTTATATAACGACTCGTAAATTTCTTTATGGCGTGGTTCGCGGTGATCTTCCAGCCACCCCCCCCCCAAACCGGCCTGTCTGACGTCATATAAGACCTTATTATAAGTCGGGTCAGCACATACAACCCCTGATGGCTTCCACTTCTGCACTCGGCTAATTAAGTTGTGATATCAATGTTCAAGGCCAATATATGCCACCCCACCCCCTTTTTTCAAGACTCGTGGACAGGACTCGTTTCTTCATCACGAGTCAAGATGACGTCACGAAGCTCGTCTGCTTGGCGCGGAGTTTAGAGCGGACAATGTGTGCGTTAAACTCAAGGGCTTGCTGGGTTTGAGCGTTCACTCCTATCATTGTTTTACAACAACGCTATCACCTCCCTTGCCGTAACTCTCTTGACACTAATAACTCTCTCTCCCTCTCGCTCTGCTAAAAGCTCGAGCAGTTTTATCTTTGTCAGTTTGACTCGTCAATGGCGATTATATCATCCTCGTGGATTCTTGCTCGGGCCGGAAGGTGAGTGGTGTGGATGTACTATTTGTGGAAGGTGTGTGGTGTGGATGTACTATTTGTGAAAGGTGTATGGTGTGGATGTACTATTTGTGGAAGGTGTGTGGTGTGGATGTACTATTTGTGGAAGGTGTGTGGTGTGGATGTACTATTTGTGAAAGGTGCGTGGTGTGGATGTACTATTTGTGGAAGGTGTGTGGTGTGGATGTACTATTTGTGGAAGGTGTGTGGTGTGGATGTACTATTTGTGGAAGGTGTGTGGTGTGAATGTACTATTTGTCGAAGGTGTGTGGTGTGGATCTACTATTTGTGGAAGGTGTGTGGTGTGGATGTACTACTTGTGGAAGGTGTATGGTGTGGATGTACTATTTGTGGAAGGTGTATGGTGTGGATGTACTACTTGTGGAAGGTGTATGGTGTGGATGTACTATTTGTGGAAGGTGTGTGGTGTGGATGTACTATTTGTGGAAGGTGTGTGGTGTGGATGTACTATTTGTGGGAGGTGTGTGGTGTGGATGTACTATTTGTGGAAGGTGTATGGTGTGAATGTACTATTTGTGGAAGGTGTGTGGTGTGGATGTACTATTTGTGGAAGGTGTGTGCTGTGGATGTACTATTTGTGGAAGGTGTGTGGTGTGGATGTACTATTTGTGGAAGGTGTGTGGTGTGGATGTACTATTTGTGAAAGGTGTGTGGTGTGGATGTACTATTTGTGGAAGGTGTATGGTGTGAATGTACTATTTGTGGAAGGTGTGTGCTGTGGATGTACTATTTGTGAAAGGTGTGTGGTGTGGATGTACTATTTGTGGAAGGTGTGTGGTGTGGATATACTACTTGTGGAAGGTGTATGGTGTTGATGTACTATTTGTGGAAGGTTATGGTGTGGATGTACTACTTGTGGAAGGTGTATGGTATGGATGTACTATTTGTGGAAGGTTTGGGGTGTGGATGTACCACTTATGGAAGGTGTGTGGTGTGGATGTACTATTTGTGGAAGGTGTGTGGTGTGGATGTACTATTTGTGGAAGGTGTGTGGTGTGGATGTACTATTTGTGGAAGGTGTGGGGTGTGGATGTACTAGTTGTGGAAGGTGTGTAGTTTGGATGTTCTATTTGTGGAAGGTGTGTGGTGTGGATGTACTATTTGTGGAAGGTGTTTGGTGTGGATGTACTATTTGTGGAAGGTGTGGGGTGTATGTACTATTTGTGGAAGGTGTGTGGTGTGGATGTACTAGTTGTGGAAGGTGTGTAGTTTGGATGTTCTATTTGTGGAAGGTGTGTGGTGTGAATGTACTATTTGTGGAAGGTGTGTGGTGTGGATGTATTATTTGTGGAAGGTGTGTGGTGTGGATGTACTATTTGTGGAAGGTGTGTGCTGTGGATGTACTATTTGTGGAAGGTGTATGGTGTGGATGTACTATTTGTGGAAGGTGTATGGTGTGGATGTACTTTTTGTGAAAGGTGTGTGGTGTGGATGTACTATTTGTGGAAGGTGTATGGTGTGGATGCACTACTTGTTGAAGGTGCGTGGTGTGGATGTACTACTCGGGTACTGTTATATAATCTACTTTTGTACTTCTCCAATTGGTTGCATTTTTAAAGGTTCAGCATTATTGGTTGTACTTTAAATGACATGCAGGTGTAGTAGGCTGTTCAATAACATCCAGGTGTAGTAGACTGTTCAATAACATCCAGGTGTAGTAGGCTGTTCAATAACATCCAGGTGTAGTAGGATATTCAATGACATCCAGGAGTAGTAGGCTGTTCAATAACATCCAGGTGTAGTAGGCTGTTCAATAACATCCAGGTGTAGTAGGATATTCAATGACATCCAGGAGTAGTAGGCTGTTCAATACATCCATATGTAGTAGGCTGTTCAATAACATCCATGTGTATTAGGCTGTTCAATAACATCCAGGTGTAGTAGGATTGTTAATAACATCCAGGTATAGTAGGCTGTTCAATGACATCCAGGTGTAGTCGACTGTTCAATACATCCATATGTAGTAGGCTGTTCAATAACATCCATATGTAGTAGGCTGTTCAATAACATCCATATGTAGTAGGCTGTTCAATAACATCCAGGTGTAGTAGGCTGTTCAATAACATCCAGGTATAGTAGGCTGTTCAATTACATCCAGGTGTAGTCGACTGTTCAATACATCCATATGTAGTAGGCTGTTCAATAACATCCATGTGTATTAGGCTGTTCAATAACATCCAGATGTGCCACATTCATATTGTTCGAAAAAAACCTCGAATGTTATGGTATCTCGTTATCCATCTCTCTTACTGGAGCTTTCCAATATACGGGTTCTTAAGGTATGCAATGATGTATACAGTGCATAATACTGTGCACAATACCGTCTACAAATTATGATATACAATACTGTACACAATGCAAAATTTATGTCATGGTATACTATACGTTCGTCTAAAATTCGTGGAGTTCAGATGGGAAGTCCTAACTGCGTACTTTAAACGCCATGCCCACATAAAGACGCCACGCCCACATTGAGCACGCCACGCCCACATAGAGCACATCACGCCCACATAGAGCACATCACGCCCACATAGAGCACACTACGCCCACATAGAGCACATCACGCCCACATATAGCACACCACGCCCACATAGAGCACATCATGCCCACATAGAGAACATCACGCCAACATAGAGCACACCACGCCCACATAGAGCACGCCACGCCCACATAGAGCACGTCACGCCCACATAAAGACGCCACGCCCACATAGAGCACACCACGCCCACATTGAGCACGTCACGCCCACATAAAGACGCCACGCCCACATAAAGCACATCACGCCCACATAGAGCACATCACGCCCACATAGAGCACATCACGCCCACATAGAGCACACCACGCCCACATAGAGCACACCACGCCCACATAGAGCACACCACGCCCACATAGAGCACATCACGCCCACATAGAGCACGTCACGCCCACATAAAGACGCCAAGCCCACATAGAGCACGCCACGCCCACATAGAGCACATCACGCCCACATAGAGCACATCACGCCCACATAAAGCACGCCTCGCCCACATAAAGCACGCCTCGCCCACATAAAGACGCCACGCCCACATAAAGCACACCACGCCCACATAGAGCACATCACGCCCACATAGAGCACACCACGCCCACATAGAGCACGTCACGCCCACATAAAGACGCCACGCCCACATAAAGCACGTCACGCCCACATAGAGCACATCACGCCCACATAGAACACATCACGCCCACATAGAACACACTCAGACACACACACACATAAACTCATGTGGTTTAATCATTTTCAACCCCAATTACAATGGCATTTGTTTACAAAACAAAGGTGTCCACATTTAGTCTGTCAATGACCTAAAGGAAACTTGGTCTGATTTGTAAACGCCCTATTGTACCCCCATCCCTCCCCGCCCTATTGCATCTCCTTCCCTCCCCGCCCTATTGTGCCCCCAGACCCTTACATCTAGGTGTGTGACTTCCAATCAATTGTTCTTTTTTATACCCCCCTCTCAATTTTATATTTTAGCAGAACCCTCGCCTAATCTCGTCCTTGATGCTCATGTCCTCTAGCTTGGTGCGACGAGTGTCATTAACTGAGCCTCTCTCCCTGGCCATAGGCCCAACACTATAATGGCCATGGCCAGCCAGAGATGAAATGTGGCCTGCACTTTCCTGACCACTGTAATTAAAGCAGACGTCGTTGTGACAGGCCTCCATCATGGTCCACTCAAGTGGACCGCCCCCACGGCCACTCCGTCCTGGTCAGATAGATCCAAGCGCTTTAAGCCGGCTGAGTGGGGGGGAGCTGTTTTTTATCAAAGTCAAACGGTCAAGATCCACGCCACTATCAAATGTCAGGGTGACTCTCCAGTCTTCTGACACCCCATCTAAACACACGAGACCAGGTCAGTGTCTGTGCTTAGAGCGAGAGTTAAACTTTCGAGATGTTAACTGCCATGCCGTCTTGGGAATACTCTCCGCACGAGGAGTCTACATCTTACAGATCATAACATCGTATCTGTTATATAATGAAAGAGAAGGGGTGGGTGGGCCAGTATATACATAAGGGCCGCATTTGGAGTACGTTCAACATTAATTTATCAGGTTTAAATCAAATTTTTAAAATTTGAACCTTTTGGCACATATATNTATATATATATATATAATATCTGAATACTTAATCCGCTATCAACTACTTCATATATATAGTATAGTAAACATAGAGCTTCATTTGTTCGTTCATATTCATGCTAGTTTTTAATAAACTTAAGTTTCTCTGTAACGCATGTCTAGTATAGATTCTTATGTTTCTAACATAAAGTCAATAACACTTTTAAAAAAGGCACATGACTTGAGTGTAGAGAAACAAAGAATGTGATAACACTAGAACATTGTGTAGAAGAGCGATTCTCAAATTTTCGAACTTAAAGATATGTTGCCCGAACTTTTGATGGTGTTAATAACTACTTTGTTTTTTACCCACTTTCAACACATTTTAAACCTTTGAGAATGTTACAGGTGTTAAAAAGGTATAAAATGTTATGTCAGGCGTTACAGGTGTTAAAAAGGTATAAAATGTTATGTCAGGCGTTATATGTGTTAAAAAGGTATAAAATGTTATGTCAGGCGTTATATGTGTTAAAAGGTATAAAATGTTATGTCAGGCGTTATATGTGTTAAAAAGGTATAAAATGTTATGTCAGGCGTTACAGGTGTTACAAATGTATAAAATGTTATGTCAGGCGTTACTGGTGTTAAAAGAATATAAAATGTTATACCAGTTGTTACATGTGTTAAAAAGTTATAAAATGTTATGTCAGGCGTTATATGTGTTAAAAAGGTATAAAATGTTATGTCAGGCGTTATATGTGTTAAAAAGGTATAAAATGTTATGTCAGGCGTTACTGGTGTTAAAAAGGTATAAAATGTTATGTCAGGCGTTACAGGTGTTAAAAAGGTATAAAATGTTATGTCAGGCGTTATATGTGTTAAAAAGGTATAAAATGTTATGCCAGGAGTTATATGTGTTAAAAAGGTATAAAATGTTATGTCAGGCGTTATATGTGTTTAAAAGGTATAAAATGTTATGTCAGGCGTTATATGTGTTAAAAAGGTATAAAATGTTATGTCAGGCGTTACATGTGTTAAAAAGGTATAAAATGTTATGTCAGGCATTACTGGTGTTACAAATGTATAAAATGTTATGTCAGGCGTTACTGGTGTTAAAAGAATATAAAATGTTATACCAGTTGTTACATGTGTTAAAAAGGTATAAAATGTTATGTCAGGCGTTACTGGTGTTACAAATGTATAAAATGTTATGTCAGGCGTTACTGGTGTTAAAAGAATATAAAATGTTATACCAGTTGTTACGGGTGTTAAAAAGGTTATAAAATGTTATGTAAAAATATACAGCTTAATTGTGTCCATATATCTCTCAATAATAATATCTAAACTTCAGCTCTGACATTTTCCGACCTTGATGACCTTGTCAGGACGTTAATAAATTTAATCGGCAAAAATTTGACAGAGATCTAAGCAAATGTCAGCAAATCGGTTGTAATGTATGTGACATCGTATGTATCATACACACGTTAATCAGGTCACACTGAAATACCAAGTCAAGTCACACTGACATATCAAGTCACACTGACATATCAAGTCACACTGACATATCAAGTCACACTGACACATCAAGTCACACTGACACATCAAGTCACACTGACACATCAAGTCACACTGACATATCAAGTCACACTGACACATCAAGTAACACTGACATATCAAGTCACACTCACATATCAAGTCACACTGAAATATCAAGTCACACTGATACATCAAGTCACACTGAAATATCAAGTCACACTCACATATCAAGTCACACTGAAATATCAAGTCACACTGACATATCAAGTAACACTGACATATTAAGTCACACTGACACATCAAGTCACACTGACATATCAAGTCACACTGACATATCAAGTCACACTGACATATCAAGTCACACTGACATATCAAGTAACACTGACATATCAAGTCACACTCACATATCAAGTCACACTGAAATATCAAGTCACACTGACATATCAAGTCACACTGACATATCAAGTCACACTCACATATCAAGTCACACTGACATATCAAGTCACACTGACACATCAAGTCACACTGACA
>MUZC01001512.1:821927-842195 GCA_002072015.1 Radix auricularia
AAAAAAAAATTTTTAACGGCAACTTCGCCTTTACAAAATTACTCAAGTAAGATGAAAATAGGTTCAGAAAAACATCCCGGACGAAGGCCCCAATCTTCTTTTGTCACGTATTACGAATTGAATTATATCTATTCTAATTTGTATTGGCTTGTCTAGGGGAACGTGACAATAGAAAAAGCCGTTGTGTCACTATCTTAAGTCTGAATTTAACCACAGACTTACAATGAATAACACAAGAAATCGGAAAGTAAAATATTAACTGAATGTTTAATAAAATATAAATCAAATAGTACTTTTAAATGAATCACATTAAGTTACAAGCAAAAAAAAACACAAACATCTACTCAATACAGAATTGAGAGGTTGACCAAACCCTTTTACAAAAATGGCATGTAAAAATATTACACTTCAAGAGTTTTAAAAGATAACTACAATTACCAGCAAGGCCTTGAAAAGGAAACAATCTCAACTTACACTATCAATACCACGCAGGGGTCACGCAAAGTCTCCGCTATTCTGTCTCACGGCTGTCTCCGTATGTCTTGTCCGTCTCAACGTTATACGGGCGGTCTTTTTATAGTCCACCGCGCGTCGAGCTCAAGACAACTCTAGTAGTTTCTCGAATACTATTCGAGAACAGGACAAGTGAACAACAAGACAGAGCTAGAACCTTCTCTAAAGAGACGGAACAAGAAAACCTCATATTTTTGACCAGATGAAAACACACAGGTCAAGGACCGGTCACACGGTCTGTGTGGCTTGAACTCGCCGCCGCTCATAAACAAAACTCATTACACAAAAGGGGCAGACAACCTCGGGAATTTTCTACCCGTCTCTCGACCGCAACAGGTCAAGTGAAAACAACAAAAAAAAATAGGTAACAATGCCTAGATACGTAACAATATGTTCGGAGCTCCAATATTCAATCTTGCAAACATATTTGGGATACATTAGTTTACATTAAAATGAAATTAAATAATGAGTTTTAATACTCATTTTGGCGCCCCCCCTAACGTGGCGCCCGGGGGCATTCGCCCCCCTGCCCCCCCTCGCTACGCCACTGCCTCGTCCTTTTGTTTTACAGCAAGGGGAGTTCAGTAAATGTGAAGAAAATTGAAAAAAGAAAGCAGTCTTAATATGAATTAGTGAAATGTGTTTTTGTTAGCGTTGTTGGTTTTCCATATGTTTGTGTTTGTTTGTGTTAAGTCTAAAATGCTTCATCTCCACGCGGTTAGACCTGGCAATCCATAATAAATGGAAACCTATTAGACTATTTTGTATTTAATTAATTTTCTTACGTACAATAAAAGTAATTCATAAAGAAATAACATTTTTGATATACTCAATAATTTTACACTTAGACTAAAAAAATAAATTAATAGAGGTTTAAAAAATATTTTAAAATCCACGTTTTTTGTAAGTGGACTAAAAAGAGGACGATAAAGTAAAACTTATAAGTTCAAGTACTTTGATTTAGATGACTAAAAACGTGGGGCGGGTGCTTCAAAATCCCATTCCAATTTAGAAACACAACACAAAGATAGGTGTTTGGTATAAAAACTAAAGATTTATAATTTAGAAGACAAAGGAGAGGACTATAAGTGAGAGGATGAGTGAACTGCATATGTAAAACCTCATAAGCGCCCGCCCCACATTTTAGTCATATTAAATCAAAGTACTTGAACTTACACGTTTTAATTTATTTTATTCTTTTTAGTCCACTTATTAAAAACGTGATTTTTTTAAAATAAACTTTTTTTTAAACTTCTTTTTTTTCTTCTCTGTTTCTCGGCTCTCCATTCATTCAAATGACCACTGTCTTAAAGTCCGGTGAGTGACCAAACGACCCAAATGTGCAGAGCTTCTCACAGGGCTCATACCAGGTACCCTATAATTGATTTTGTTTCTGGGGCCGTAAACCTCTGACCCTCATCCTGCGTGACGTGACAATATCACATCGGCCTCACGCGCCCGGCCAGTCCCGTTCCCTGGACAGAAGGTTCATGGTTAAATCAAGTTGGAAAAATGAACCCACCAACAGCTGGGAGAAGGTCACCATTGATCAGGTGCTTGACCCCGGGGTCATTGTCAAACACGTGACCCTGTCAGGCTTTAGGAAAATAATATACACCTCATTGGTTCTCAAATCGAAAACTTTTAACCTCGAAATTTTATCTTCAATGTGACACTTTCTTTGTTCTTCTATATCATTAATATTATTTATACAAATGATATTCTTGGATGAAAATGAAACAAATATTGTTGTATTTTTAGTGTTAACTAGCAGCATGTAAGCCAGGCGCGATAGTATGGATAAATATAAGAGATCGTCACGATAGAAACCTTAAATAACATAACGCTATAGATAGATAAGTCATTCACTTGACTCAGGGGCGGATTAAGACTGCACGGGGCCCCGGGCTGCAATCAAACGGGGGCCCTATCCAGCCAGCATCCTTAAAATAAAATGATTGTTAACAGCTAATATAAGACTGTAACTAAATCTTAATAATGAAAAAAAAAAAAACGAACACGAAGAAATAACTGTTTGATGTGTTCGCGGTATTTATAATTGAGTGTGAAAAAAAAATATTTACCCTTGCTGGGAATGGAACCTGACACCGGTAGCACCACGAGCCTGTACTATCGCCACACGGCCAGCGGAACTTCTCGAAAATGGGAAATTTTAAAAATATAAACTATATTTTATATCATACGAAGTGAATCAATTAAAGTTTTTCGATTATTAAGTACTATCAATACTATCATGTCTGAACGCGATCAGTTGTATAGATAGTATTTATTAATTTATTATATTTTCAAGGGTTCGTGCAAACATTTGTACACTTTTATTATAAAATATAAAAAGTTTGGGGGCCCCCAAACCGTCGGGGGCCCCTGGCTTTAGCCCGTTCAGCCCCCCCCCCCTTAATCCGCCATAGACTTGACTTGTCGGAACAGATCACTTGACTTGTAGGCAAACGTCACTTGACTTGTAGGTAAACGTCACTTGACTTGTCGGCATAGATCACTTGACTTGAAGGCATACATCACTTGACTTGTAGGCAAACCTTCACTTAACTTATAGGCATACGTCACTTGACTTATGGGCATACGTCACTTGACTTATAGGCATACGTCACTTGACTTGAAGGCATACGTCACTTGACTTGTAGGCAAAACTTCACTTGACTTATAGGCATACGTCACTTGACTTATGGGCATACGTCACTCGACTTATAGGCATACGTCACTTGACTTGTGGGCATACGTCACTTGACTTGTAGGCATAGGTCACTTGACTGATGTATAAATAGAAAAACGTCACTGGTGTGAATGGGCTATGTTTGTTGTATAAATGAGACATTTGACTGATATATAAATGAGATATTTGACTGACGTACAAACGAGACATTTGACTGATGTGTCAATACACCGCTAATCTAACTCAATCACTAACTACTAACATTTTGGGCTGTTGTTAGAATAAGGGCCCAATTTATGACCAGCTCTCTGGGCCAAGACAGGAGTTCATCTTAACCCTCACACCTTACAAATAAGCTTAATTGTGGGGAGGTGGGTCTGTTGGGGTGGAAGGGGCGTGGGTTGGGGGTGGGGCAAGAAATCCAATCCAACGTATGCGGGTGGGAGGTGGGTGCAGACGATAAGAGATAGTTGACATTGGTCGGCTGCTAGAATATTGACGTGGCTACTCAGCTACGGGTCCGTCATGCCTGCACGTGCTGGGCCCGTTCTCTTGAAGGAAAACAAACACATTGCTCCACGTGCCGCATTTGTTCTCATTAAGGGCCGCCATTTTTATGGGCATTTCCCTGGTCTTTATTAAAGGCTATTTCTCAAATAGAGTACTTTATTGGGGCACGTATGTAACGAGGGCTCTTGGGGTGTGTGGGGGTGAGTGCTAGGGGGTGTTTGGGGGTGAGGGCTAGGGGGTGTGGGGGTGAGGGCTAGGGGATGTGGGGGTCCTAATTAGAAGAACGCACCTCAGGCCGTCTGATATGAAAGCAATTTGTCACGGTGAGCGATATATTAAGGTCAGCACCTTGGTTTCACGATAACTATTGATTTCATCATAATAACTATTAATTTTATCATGATAACTATTGATTTTATCATGATAACTATTGATTTTATCATGATAACTTTTTATTTTATCATGATAATTATGATTTTATCATGATAACTACTGATTTTAACATAACTTTTGATTTTATCATGATAGCTATTGATTTTTATCATGATAACTTTTGATTTTATCATGATAACTATTGATTTTATCATGATAACTATTGATATTACCATAACTGTTGATTTTATCATGATAACTATTGTGCTGATTACGATAACTATTTTGCGTATCACTATAAATATTGATTTTATTATGATAACTTCTATAAATTATCATGTGTGCTTAACATGAACTACTATCTTTATCACTACCCACCATTTTCTCTATGGATTCAGTATCGAAGGCTAAGATCAAGGATAAAACTTCTTCTCGAAGTCTGGCCTCCAATCTTAATAACCTGCTTAAAGAACTAAACAAATTGAGCTACTACATGATATATTATTTCATGAACTGCTCCAATGGAAGGGAATTACATATTAGTTCAACTTGAACCCACACTCGCCGATGAACATTAAAACCAAGAGACCCAAGTAGCATGAGAACGCGACACTGATCTTATGATAACTTAATTGGTTCGTCAATTTTGACAGCTTCTTCTGTTGTAGAAGAGAAAATTGTTGCACCCGATCAATTTTAAACATGAGCCAATCGGATTCCAATGGCGACTCTTTGTTAAGGGCGGTACTTTGTTAAGGGCGGCAAATTCCTCGTTGTCAATTAGTTGATAAAAATGAAAGCTTTTGTTTAGACCAGGGATGGGCAAGCTACAGCCCGCGGGCCGCCGCATGTTGCCCAAGAAAGCGTTTGTTGCGGTCCGCTGAAGCCTGCGGTAATATTGAAAAAAATCAACAAATGTATGTTAAAGATTAATGATTTTACTGGAAACGAGGCTAAGATTTGTTCAGGTGTTGCCCCTTGATGTTTCATTTCTTACTAATGCGGCCCTCGCCGAAAAAAAATGTTTGCCGACCCCTGGTTTAGAGCATAGCTGTGGCACATACCCGTCCTACACTGCTGCTTAATAGACAAGCTATTAAATAATGAATAGATCAAATTGTTCTTGGTGTCACGTGATGACAGAAACAATCATCTGTGTTGTTTTAATAACATTGGTTTTTTTATGATTCTATGTTACTGGCGACGTCGTTACATTGCCGCGTAGAACCCAATCTTTAACATAAATAACGTTATACAGTACGAGTTGGTTTATCTGTGTGAGCAAACGTGTGTCCCTGTCCTCGCCACATGACAAATGACACAATGCAAGCACGGCACCTGACTTGACAGATGCCCTGACACATGACATAACAACAAACAGATGACTGCTGGTGTGTTTTCTGATGACGTCTTGCTTTCTTAACCCATTCCGTAGCTTTTACATTGACGCACGCATGCGTGACCATCACGTCCTGTCCAGGATTGAACTTTGACCGGACGGTTCATGTGACGTCAACAAAGACAGATTGTTATATCTAAACGACTTCCAACACCTCATATGTACCAGGTTCTTATAACTTAATTGTCAAATATTCTTTCAGGTGGTCAGTTCTGTCAGCTGCGTGAGCTGCCCACTACCTGAGACCCACAACACCGGTCGTAGTCCTAGTCTCGGCTCACCTGACCTTCATGACGTCATTAATGACGTAACAAGGTAACATCAAGTAGCCAATATGGTTTATGAACTCTCAAGCCGAAACAATATTACTGTTACTATAAACCTAAAATATTGAACAGAATTATTTCAATATAAATTTGATAAGAGAGCATTGTTCATAATATCCATTCACTATTGTATCTTCTGATTTGTGTACATGACTTCTAAACTTAATGAACAATGAGCATGGAGTGAGTGATGTGTACAAGTGAGTGGAATGAGGGTTGTGTACAAGGGATCAATGTGTACATTAACTTTCCCCTTCAGCTGCGCGCTGAGCACAAATCTAACCAACGCGTGTAGCAATTTTGAGCGACCGCGCAGCAAATTTTTAAATATATTGTTCACAAAAATGGATGCTGTGCAACTGTTGTTTTTTTTACTTTGCACATGGACCAATGAACCTTATATGGAAAATTGATGTACATACGAAACAGAGGGAACATCTGTGTACATACGAAACAGAGGGAACATTTGTGTACATACGAAACAGAGTGAACATTTGTGTACATACGAAACAGAGTGAACATTTGTGTACATACGAAACAGAGGGAACATTTGTGTACATACGAAACAGAGGGAACATTTGTGTACATACGAAACAGAGGGAACATTTGTGTACATACGAAACAGAGGGAACATTTGTGTACATACGAAACAGAGGGAACATTTGTGTACATACGAAACAGAGGGAACATTTGTGTACATACGATCGTATTGTTCGCTCCAGAGACCGAATGTCATCCCAGGAATGTCTTAAACGCTGTTAAAAAGACGTCAAGGTCATTTTTAGAACGTTAAAATGACCTTTGCCAGGTTTGGTCATAGCTACACATTGGTCAAACTCGTAGGTCATCTCTGATGACTAATCAAATTTCCAGCCACTTAAGCGCCCATAATCTATACATTGTTAATACGTTCAGAAATCTTATTTCATAGGGTTCTTCATTTCTAAAACCGGAAAACGTCATAGCTCATTTCGTAATGTTCTTTTTTTAGATTGCATTTTAGCGGAACAAAGTTTTGAGGCATAAATACAGTCAAATCACTATGTTCTCAAAATTGTTAGCTTAGTAAAATTACGAAATTGTTTTTAGCGCATTTTCGAGATGTCGAAATCGCTATTGCACCCGTTTTGTCCGTCCGTCCGTCCGTCCGTCCGTCTGTCATCACCCTTGATCTCAGCATCCATAAGTCCTAGACCCATGAGGTATATATGTTTTTTGTATGCCCTGACCTGCCATTTGTGCATCAACACTCAGTTACTCGATCCGTTAAAAAACCCCGTTAAAACTACCAAAAAATATTTCGAATCGAGAGGTAACACTAGCGCAGGGAACGGCCGCCATTGCCGGAAGTCGAATGCACAATCCTTCCAGCATTGAAGAGTGGTGCGAAAGGGTGCAAAAGAATTAGTTGTTTTTTTTTNTTTTTTTTTAGTTGACGTCATTAGAATATGTGTAAAAGTTTAGAGAGTTTTACGTCATCATTTGTGGTGACTTGTAATTGGATTAAATAGAAAATAATTTTTTTTTAAATGTAAAGAAATGACTTTTAAATTAAAAAAATGTCAGGTATATTCATTACACAAGAAAATTCATAAAAATATTTCTAAAATCTAAACACAATTACTGATAACTACATAATTCTGATATCTAACATAAGTACTGATACATAATACGAAAATGCGCTAACACGTCCTGAATTCCAATAGGTACCAGGCTTAACATGATTTTTTATTTTGCAAGTCCAATAAGCTGTCTTAAATTAACGAAGAATTAAAAAATAGCTGATAAGATCAATCATTCTCAACATACCTACATTAACGTATTGACTCGTATCTTTTATTAATTTTTTTATGAATCTGTCCTTACAAAAGATAAATTTAGATATAATATTTCTATTAATAGATTTCCGCCATATTATGAACAACCCTATTGGTATACAATTACAATGTGAGTGTCATTCTATTTGGAGGGTGAAGCCTTCGGCTCTATTGACCCGGCTTACGATTCCTGTTGCCAGCCTCAACATAAGCGCATCTCCATACAGTTACTCGTCCGTAGTTATGGCGCTGGCTGGACTGTCCACTTCGCCAATCGTCACCGAGCGTAAATCGAGAGGAAAAATTGACGAAATGAAATGAGCGCTAATACGTCGAACATTTGTTAGAAAATATAAACACGACATTTTGGTGTGGCTTCATTTCTTTCCTCCATAACACCACAAATTTTTCTTTCATCTTTAACGTAAATCTAACACTAACTTCAACCAAACAATCACTATGCACACACCCCCCCCCCCTCCTCTCGTGTATTAGTATGTGCCATCGTATCCCTTACTGTCCAGATGTAATGCCATCCATTTTTTTCCGCCTTTAATCATCATAATCACCTACACAATGTCCCATAATCCATCAAGAGGCTGGTCCCGACTTGTGCTCTGTGAAGGTCATTACCGCCCCCTCCCGCCCCACGCACGTGCAAATGAAAGTTGGGCCTCCTCGTGTCACCCTCGCCAAGTCTCGCCAAACGTGGACCCGGCTCGAACAAAGACATTACACAACCTGACAGCGAGACGGTCTCGTGGATTAAGACCCCCAAAGTCACGATTGTGTCACATGCCGTCCGCCATTGTCCTCGCGTCTGCCTGGCATCGGGCAGCGCGTGCTCCATAGGGCGCACTAACTTTGAGGACGCCCCTCAGACCATTGACCTCTAGCGTCGAGGCCTTGTTTTCTAATCATTCAGAGAATTTCTCAATGATTAAATTGGTTCCGTCCTGTAGTTTGGGACCTTGCTAGTCCACGTGGACACTCGAGGAATGCTGCGTTTTAGTTTCAGCTCTGATTATTCGATGTCATGGGCTCAACTTGGGGCGATAGCCCATTATTGGTCCAGGCTTTTATATTGTTTGATATTCATTACAGTCTATTCTCACTGTCTCCTGCGTGGTGCCCTTCTTGTAGTGACATACACCACATGGATAAACGTAGGACGCAATAATCTTCCGATACTTAAATTTCATATTAGGTGGGTTAACACTAGGGCTATCAGTAGTGATAAAAAGAGTTACCCGGGTACTCGTCCAAAACGCCGTATAATTTTAACCGCCATGACCGCTATACAACTTAACCTAGCCACCATCCATGCACCTCATTTTGCATAGTAGCCTTGCTTCCAGTAACATACTTCAGTATACCCTCACCTATAAAAATATACGACAGTATACCCTCACATATTCGACATTATACTTTCACCTGTACTAAAGTATACCCTCACCTAAACGACAGTATACCCTCACCTATACGACAGTATATCCTCACCTCTACTACAGTATATCCTCACCAATACGACAGTTTACCCTCACCTATACTAAAGTATACCCTCACCTATTTGCGGTTCCCCATTCGCGATCACGCGTAATCGTGGGATAGGTTAACTCTGTTTCATCGTAACAAGTTTGTGAAAGACGTTCACACATCTCTCTAGCACTTGTGTCTTTCTCAGATATTTGTGAAAGATGTTCACACACTTGTTAAAATAATTCTTCAATCACTAAACTCCAAAGCAGAATGCACAAATAATTATGTTGAATCACTTCTTTTGTACTATCATTATTCCAACGAATACACGAATTCACACATCTCTCTAACACGTGTGCCGCAAAACAAACTGACTTGACAAAAATTGATAATCGAGATAACCGACGTTAAGTAGCAAATTTGTACTCGAGATATTAGGGTTTGGCGACATAAAAGAGTCGACATAACCGATGAAAAAATGTTTAGACAAAGAGAAAATTTGGCGGTTCCACTTCAAAAGCGTCGACTTAATAGGGTTGGCGAAATAACCGAGATACGACTGTAATCTCATGCATAGGCGTTTTAAAAATGCATCCGATATTCACTGTTTTTCGCCATTCGCTGGTGGGGGTGGGGGGGGGAGAATGTAGCCCCGCGAATAGCAAGTTGATAATGTATTGTTTCATGTTCAGAGGAAAAAAAATAAAAAAACATAGAATGTTAGCTGTCCGGACCTTATTTTATTACCTGTTGACAGATATTCCTTCTAAGTGTTTTCTTGTTTAACGTATGTCACGGCTTTTATTACACACACACACAAAGTTTTCTTTTGATAAATAGTTCGTTAGCCACAATGTGAACACAGAAGAGCCGCATGTGGCCCTTGAGCCACAATGTGAACACAGAAGAGCCGCATGTGGCTCGTGAGCCGCTATTTGGCCATCATTTGTATAGACACTGCAGGCAAATTTTCACGGGTACCTTGGCGCAATTTTACTACACGGGTAATTGCGAGGTAACGGGTACCCGGGTAATTGTGAGGTAACGGGTACCTGGGTAATTGTCAGGCAAAGGGTACCCGGGTAATTGCGAGGCAATGGGTACCCGGGTAATTGCGAGGCAAAGGGTACCCGGGTAATTGCGAGGCAACGGGTACCCGGGTAATTGCGAGGCAATGGGTAAAAAGGTAATTGCGAGGCAATGGGTAAAAAGGTAATTGTGAGGCAATGGGTAAAAAGGTAATTGTGAGGCAATGGGTACCCGGATAATTGTGAGGCAACGGGTAACATCCTACTATAGTATTAATTACCACTATCTGGTTTGACACATATATTTGTATTAATGAATGACCACTATCATGTGTGACCATTTCCTTCACCATTTATTACCGGAGGTAAATTTGACATCATTTAAAAATAAATATGCATTTATCTCTCTTGAACATTGCAACTGAGTTCGAAAGTATGAAGGTTTAATCTAATATATATATCATGACACGCCCCTGTCAGATGTGACCATGGATGCGGGAAGGGGCGTCTTCTCACGGAAGCTGGTCCACTGACAGGGCCTGGTGATGTTTGGAGATAAATCTTCAAATATTGGGGAGGAGGCCCGTCGTCTAAGGTGACGGTAGGGGGCCCAAATGTGTTATTCATTATTTTGATGCGTGACTCGTTGGATGTAGAGGTTACTGAATACATTAGGGGAGGGTGAGAGGGGGTCATTTTAGCGAATCACAATATCAGTGGTTCTTATACTAGACATAACGTGAACGTAAAAATTAATATATAACATTTTTAAATTAGGGCAACATTATACCATCATTATTATAAGCGCCAGAGTCACCAATTCTCATATTCCTAGAACCGCTACTTTCAAACCCAAATCGTCCTATTGTAGCCACAAAACCCACCCTAGAGTGTCCCAACATGCCACAAAACCCACCCTAGAGTGTCCCAACATGCCACAAAACCCACCCTAGAGTGTCCCAACATGCCACAAAACCCATCCTAATGGATCCCAACATGCCACTGAAACAAAGCAGTGTCCTGAAAAGGAATAACAAATAGCCGCCACCGGTCGGGAAGGATTTATCACCGTAATTTAATCCACGAGATAATCTGCGAGGAATCCCTCACGAGCCGCAGACAGGAGGACCGAGTTTCAGATTAAAATTCAAACCTTGTTTTTGTGACATGTGACACTGCCAGGCCTTGGTCTTTTCTCTCAGCGTGGATTGCTTTCTTGGAAACTCGCTTCCTGGAAGCGGTGTAAGGTTTCGGTCTCCACGTGCAAGTCACGTGTGAAGACAGCGTTCATGGGGTTCCTATGTCCAGATTAGGCGTGGGTTCTCTACACTTTTTCTGTCTGAACGTCCGGCAAGATAAGAAGTATTTACCAACAAGATACAAAGTGTTTACCAACAAGATACAAAGTGTTTCCAATCAAGATACAAAGTGTTTCCAATTAAGATACAAAGTGTTTACCAACAAGATACAAAGTGTTTACCAATCAAGATACACAGTGTTTCCAATCAAGATAAAAAGAGTTTCCAATTAAGATACAAAGTGCATGTTTACTAACAAGATACAAAGTGTTTCCAATTAAGATACAAAGTGCATGCTTACCAATCAAGATACAAAGTGTTCCAATCAAGATACAAAGTGTTCCAATCAAGATACAAAGTGTTCCAATTAAGATACAAAGTCTTTACCAAGAAGATACAAAGTGTTTACCAACAAGATACAAAGTGTTTACCAACAAGATACAAAGTGTTTCCAATCGAGATACAAAGATTTTCCAATTAAGATGATAGGTGTTTACCAACAAGATAGAAAAGTTTTCCCAACTTGAAACAAGGTGTTTTCCTGCTAGATACAAACTC
Source organism: Radix auricularia (assembly GCA_002072015.1). Classification (NCBI taxonomy): domain Eukaryota; kingdom Metazoa; phylum Mollusca; class Gastropoda; family Lymnaeidae; genus Radix; species Radix auricularia. The sequence continues at coordinate 833,920 of MUZC01001512.1, forward strand.
TGGCCCCTGTAAACGACGCCATGTTTGCTATTATGACACTTGCACGATTGCCTCATATCAAGACTCATTAAGCCACGTGTTTGACGTTAAGAATGACGTCATTTTCATTAATTTGCTTCACCAAATATCCCAAAATGACGCACTCCCCCGTGTCCTTAATTCCCTTGTTTCTGAGCCTTCTCCCTCCGCCCCCACCCCACCACCCTTGTTTCTAATTGCCCTGATTGCACCCCGAGCACACACCGGGTCTTAAATTAGCAGCACAAAAGACGCCCCATTATTTAGGCCATCCTGAAACTGAAATGTTATTGTGTGCTCCGTGTGAGCTCGTAAACATCTCCGTTACAAACGTCCGTGCCACCAGAGTTTTTACGACCCCACTGTCCCCATTAGCCACCGAGATGATCTTAGCGCCTCTGCGACCATCATGTGCCGCCCTGCGCCCCTGAGGCGTTCTCTACGACGCCTCTGCGCGTCTTAAGACGAGGATTTAGTGCCAGCGATTCCCTGGCAACGATCGTGATAATATGTATACAAAGTATCACGTGGGCCAGGTCCCAGTGAGTACTCACCAACTGCCCATACAGCTGCGCCATTGTAGGCCCAGGGGCCCTGACATCGGATACCCTTGTGTTAGCTGGGGGAGGAGGGGGGGGGGTCATTCGATACTCTTAAAGCGGTGATCGTTCTTGACAATGGTGGCTCCCTTAATGGTTTTATTACTCGTGGTTTTGTGGGACGAAAGGCCACGAACCTCATATGTACACATTAGCTATAGACTATGAGAATGTACACGAACCCCATATGTACATATTAGCTTCATATGGGAATGTACACAAACCTCATATGTACACATTAGCTTCAGGCTATGGGAATGTACACGAACCTCATATGTACACATTAGCTTCATATGGGAATGTACACAAACCTCATATGTACACATTAGCTTTAGGCTATGAGAATGTACACAAACCTCATATGTACACATTTGCTTTAGGCTATGAGAATGTACACAAACCTCATATGTACACATTTGCTTTAGGCTGTGAGAGTATACACGAACCTCATATTTAGGCCTATACATTAGCTTTAGGCTATGAGAATGTACACGAACCTCATATGTACACATTAGCTTTAGGCTATGAGAGTATACACGAATCTCATATGTACACATTAGCTTTAGGCTATGAGAATGTACACAAACCTCATATGTACACATTAGCTTTAGGCTATGAGAATGTACACAAACCTCATATGTACACATTAGCTTTAGGCTATGAGAGTATACACGAACCTCATATGTAGGTCTACACATTAGCTTTAGGCTATGAGAATGTACACGAACCTCATATGTACACATCAGCTTTAGGCCATGAGAGTGTACACGAACCTCATATGTACACATTAGCCGGGTTGTGCTAAGAAGTCACTTAAGTAGGCATGCGTCATAGAGTGCCCTTAATTATATGGCGGAGAAGAGAGACGTTGCTATAGATGCGGTGGGAGGGGACAATTATAGTGTGGATGTCATGGTAACTGTCTAAATACAACAGATGAAGAGATTGTTAGGTAATTGAACTTGTCGCCAGTTACCTTCCCGGAAGCGTGCTTAATAGTCTCCAAAAGTTTCACGACGATCGAATGCATGGTTTATAAAGGACATGCAGACACACACACAAAGACATACTTTGATTTATTTATATACATACATACGTCCCGACACCCTTTATATCATCTTTAGGGTGAGGGGGCAGCCACGTCTCGACACCCTATATACCACCTATAGGGTGAGGGGGGCAGCCATGTCCCGACACCCTATATACCACCTATAGGGTGAGGGAGGCAGCCATGTCCCGACACCCTATATACCACCTATAGGGTGAGGGGGGCAGCCATGTCCCGACACCCTATATACCACCTATAGGATGGGGGACAGCCACGTCCTGACACCCTTTACATCATCTTTAGGGTGAGGGGAGCACGCCACGTCCAGGCTCCCCATGTCACGCTGTGACTGCCGCCCTGACCAGCTGTGAGGGTTGGACCCTCCTTGGCACCACAAGGATTAACATAATGAAGCCCATCATTTGAGATAATCCCCCCTGTCGAAGATGTGGGCGTGGCCTTCAACTCTCACTCATTAATTTAATGGCTCGGCACGTCCTGACTGCGGATGTTTTATCAACAGTAAATATAGTCATCACGTGACATACTGTAATTGTAATCACATTCACTGACATGTCACTGCCCAACGTCACGAATACTGGTCAGCTGTTATATGATCGTCACTTTTGGCTTCAGTCACAACATACAACATTTTGTAACAACCAACACACAGCTCCCATTAGGCCTATACACAAAATTCAACAAACAGTGAGTGCCATGATACACCAACCCTTTATGATATCATAAAACAAACAACGTCAATTTCTGATTTGTAAGGACCATTGTATGTTATGACCTGTCATCTCGTATGTTATGACCTGACATCTCGTGTGTTAGGACCTAACATCTCGTGTGCTAAGACCTAACATCTCGTATGCTATGACCTGATATCTCGTGTGCTAAGACCTAACATCTCATATGCTATAACCTAACATCTCGTGTGCTAAGACCAAACATCTCATATGCCATGACCTGATATCTCGTGTGCTAAGACCTAACATCTCATATGCTATAACCTAGCATCTCGTATGCTATGACCTGAGATCTCGTTAGCTAAGACCCTAGTTTTCTGTATCTACTTTAATATGTAAACCTAAATATCCCTGCCCCAAACACTATCATCATTTTAATACAAAAAGTTTCTTAAAATCCATCTCTCGTGTCCCTTTGCTATACGATACAGGGGGAGGTTTGTCCCCTTGAATCCTATTTATCTCCCCCTCCCCAACCCTCACCCCACCCCACCGTGATGTACTGATGACAACCCGTAGTATGAGGAGATCGAAATTGATGTGATTATAGTGTAGCACCGTGTATTATACCTAAACGATACTGTTAACTTGAGTGGGGTGTGGGTCTGGGTGGGGGGCAAGGGCGCATGGGGGTGGTTTGAATGTTGGGCTGGGGCAGGGTGTGGGGGGCAAGCGCGTATGGGGGTGGTTTGAATGTGGGGCTGGGGTGCATGCAATTTCCGAACCTGTCAATGTGCTTGTCTTGTCTCATAGAACAAATATGAGACATAGACGAGACCATGGCGAGGGATTTACTTATGGCGGAAATACGAGAACTGGTGTATGTAGACTAATTTATCCGTTACACAACTTGCTATACAGACAGACTGAAAAGTGTGCACATAATCTGGTAGCTAGAGTGTTAAATGCGGCATCATGGGTGACTGATAAAATCTTTGAAATGAAAAATTCATTGAACAAACTGAATAAAAGCAAACATTTTAGCCTTAAACTTTTGTTAGCATGCAAGCTTGTAGAGACGATCACTTTAAAAAAAAAATTATTATTAAAAATAATTTAACATAAGGTTATTGCGTCCTACGTTTATCAATGGTTTGTGTATAGTCTTAAATTTTTATTATAATTTTGAATGTTGATAGCGCCTTGGTTTTCCTGTATATTGTTACTTTATATTGTTACCGTAACATGACAGTAACTGTATATTGTTACTTTATATTGTTACCGTAACGTGACCGTAACTGTATATTGTTACTGTAATAATGAAGGACACAGAGTTCCAGTAATGCCAGCCCGGGCATGTGGACCACAAAAACCCAAAATCCCTATCTGTAACCAGGGTCAGGTTTCCATTGTCATTTGTTTCTTGTCATCCCGACATTTGGCATTTTCAATTTGCTTTCATCCGGGCCTCTCGTCTGAGGTTGTCATATACCGGGTTGGGTGGCGGGTTGGGTGTTGATGGGAAGAGTGCGAACTCGAAGTCACTTCATGCACTGATTTACTTGGTTGGGTGTTGGTGATGTGTTACTGTAAAACTTAATGAAATGAGCCTGGAACTATAGTGGTGATGTGTTATTGAAAAACTTAACGAAAAGAACCCAGGAAATATGCACCAAAGTCTGACGGACACATTGAACAAACACATGTCATGAACACAAACACATGTCATGAACACAAAAGTATGTAATGAACGCAAACACATGTCATGAACTCTCTCTCTCTCTCTCTCTCTCCCTCCCTCTCCCTCTCCCTCTCTCTCTCTCTCTCTCACCCTCTCTCTCCCTCTCTCTCTCCCTCTCTCTCTCTCTCTATCTCTCTCTCTCTCTCTCTCTCTCTCACACATTGACTCAACTCATTGTCTTTAAGACTATTTTAGCCAGACCCCAAGAAGTAACTCAAGAGAATCCATAATATTCTACGATAGAATTAAAGCTAGTAAACATGTTGACTAATGTCCTACACTCAGGTAAGTCGCATGTTTCCACCTGTCTTGTGAATGTCCTACACTCAGGTAAGTCGCATGTTTCCACCTGTCTTGTGAATGTCCTACACTCAGTTAAGTCGCATGTTTCCACCTGTCTTGTGAATGCCCTACACTCAGGTAAGTCGCATGTTTCCACCTGTCTTTTGAATGTCCTACACTCAGGTAAGTCGCTTCTTTCCACCTGTCTTGTGAATGTCCTACACTCAGTTAAGTCGCATGTTTCCACCTGTCTTGTGAATGTCCTACAATCAGGTAAGTCGCTTCTTTCCACCTGTCTTGTGAATGTCCTACACTCAGGTAAGTCGCTTCTTTCCACCTGTCTTGTGAATGTCCTACACTCAGGTAAGTCGCTTCTTTCCACCTGTCTTGTGACGAGTCAGAAAAAATGACGGGTGACAAGAATTATTTTTTAAAATCTATTTTCCCACAATTTTTTGATTCCATGATTTGTGTGCCCGGGTCGACTGTCCCACCCCCCACCGTCCACAGCCCCACCCTCGTTACGGTCGTCCTCGGACTTCTACTCAACATGGCCAGCTGTACGACCTTGAACTTAACACAGCTACCAAAGGTCAAATAAAACTAATAGCCTATGTCCAACACAGACCCCGCCGAGATACAAATGAAATATTTCATATAGCGCCATCTGGTGAGGTCCACTCCGACCGGACAGTAGACGGGCTGTGGTCAGGCGAGGGGTTCCTCTCCCTGGCGTACAGTCCATCATTCATCACTGACCAAAGTTTCATTAGTGCCGACGTTTAGGTTTGTACTCGCTCGTTACATTGAGATCGTCACGTGATCCTAACAGAAAAAACATTCATTTTATTCATCTGTGAAAATCATTTCACTAGCATCGTTACAAAGTTAGTGCCCCTGGTCATGGTATGCTGATGATAGTGGTCATCTTATTTGTGACGCCTTATTCCACCATTGACCTACGCGCACTGGTGTTAAAGATTATATAAGTGTCTTCAGATGTTTCTGTAATTTTGTTACGTTTGTTTTACCGCTGTTACGTTTTTTTTTAAGGCTAAGGGAAGACTACTCCACGGGTAAGGGGCAATGACTTTCAAGGAGTGCACTCCTAGAGCCTTCTGTATGTGTCCATCCACATCTATAGATAACATTGTCATATATAGGATTTGACACAACAATGACTCAACAGTGTTATTATGAATACGTGTTTTTTGGTGGTAATGTTTTTATTCAATAATTTCACCACCACCGTCCCGTGTTTGCACCACCAAGTCAATTCCCACCATCACCATCCCCTGCTAGCACCACCATGCCAGTTACCACCACCACGGTCCCGTGTTTGCACCACCATGGATGTCAATTGAAATGACGATAATCTCCCTTCCTTAGTTTTCCCATGCGGAGTTTTGGCCCTTCCTTGTGTCGCCGCCATAATTGTATGCCTAGCAATGGTTTATGTTACCCCCTCCCTTCTCCCCATTACTACAACCTAGGGCGCCCCTCTCCTCACTCTGACGCCCTCTCTTGCGTCTCGGTAGGAGATCGTTGTTTACGTCTGCTGCTCTGGTGACTTCCTGTGTGCACCCACTGGGAGCCGCAACACTCGCTTGTCTCCCCCTGGCACTGGCCACATAAAACACACCGACGGTAGATGGCGTTTATAGTTTTCAACTTGTTCTCAGTAAGGTCAGGTTCTGGGCTTGGTCCGGACTGTTAGGTCAGGTTCTGACTGGTTCTGGGCTTGGTCCGGACTGTTAGGTCAGGTTCTGACTGGTTCTGGGCTTGGTCCGGACTGTTAGGTCAGGTTCTGGGCTTGGTCCGGACTGTTAGGTCAGGTTCTGACTGGTTCTGGGCTTGGTCCGGACTGTTAGGTCAGGTTCTTGGCTTGGTCCGGATGTTAGGTCAGGTTCTGGGCTTGGTCCGGATGTTAGGTCAGGTTCTGGGCTTGGTCCGGATGTTAGGTCAGGTTTTGGGTGGCAATGATTAAGGTTTCACCGATACTCTCAGGTCCTCAAAACTTTTCAGTTTTAAACATATTCATATAATCATGGTTTGGTTTAAAAACTCCTGGTTGGGTTCATATACTCCTGGTTGGTTTCATATACTCTTGGTTGGGTTCATAAACACCTGGTTGGGTTCATATACTCCTGGTTGGGTTCATAAACACCTGGTTGGGTTTCATATACTCCTGGTTGGGTTCACTCCGAGTATCGTTGATATAATCATTATGTGTTATATAACAAGTAAAGTTTTTATTTCAAGTTTACAAAACGGAGCCAACTATTTTTACAAAAAAGAAAATGTCAGTGTGTTTAGGAGCACTGCTATATGTTAGGAGCACTGCTATATGTTAGGAGCACATCTATATGTTTAGGAGCACTGCTATATGTTAGGAGCACATCTATATGTTTAGGAGCACTGCTATATGTTTATGAGCACTGCTATATGTTTATGAGCACTGCTGTTTGTTTAGGAGCACTGCTATATGTTAGGAGCACATCTATATGTTTAGGAGCACTGCTATATGTTTATGAGCACTGCTATATGTTTATGAGCACTGCTGTATGTTTAGGAGCACTGCTATATGTTAGGAGCACTGCTATATGTTTAGGAGCACTGCTATATGGTAGGAGCACATCTATATGTTTAGGAGCACTGCAATATGTTTAGGAGCACTGCTATATGTTTAGGATCACTGTGTATGTTTAGGAGCACTGCTATATGTTTAGGAGCACTGCTATATGTTAGGAGCACATCTATATGTTTAGGAGCACTGCTATATGTTTAGGAGCACTGCTATATGTTTAGGAGCACTGCTATATGTTTATGAGCACTGCTATATGTTTAGGAGCACTGCTATATGTTAGGAGCACATCTATATGTTTAAGAGCACTGCTATATGTTTATGAGAGCTGCTATATGTTTTTGAGCACTGCTATATGTTTATGAGCACTGCTATATGTTTAGGAGCACTGCTATATGTTAGGAGCACATCTATATGTTTAAGAGCACTGCTATATGTTTTGGAGCACTGCTATATGTTTATGAGAGCTGCTATATGTTTATGAGCACAGATATATGCTTAGGAGCACTGCTATATGTTTAGGGGCACTGTGTATGTTTATGAGGACTGCTATATGTTTCGGAGCACTGCTAAGATTATGTTTAGCATCCTTGCTATATGTTTAGGAGCACTGTGTATATTTAGGAGTACTGTGTATATTTAGGAGTACTGTGTATATTTAGGAGCACTGTGTATATTTAGGAGTACTGTGTATATTTAGGAGTACTGTGTATATTTAGGAGTACTGTGTATATTTAGGAGTACTGTGTATATTTAGGAGCACTGTGTATATTTAGGAGCACTGTGTATATTTAGGAGCACTGTGTATATTTAGGAGCACTGTGTATATTTAGGAGCATTGTGTATATTTAGGAGCACTGTGTATATTTAGGAGCACTGTGTATATTTAGGAGCACTGTGTATATTTAGGAGCACTGTGTATATTTATGAGCACTGTGTATATTTAGGAGCACTGTGTATATTTAGGAGCACTGTGTATATTTAGGAGCACTGTGTATATTTAGGAGCACTGTGTATATTTAGGAGTACTGTGTATATTTAAGAGCACTGTGTATATTTAGGAGCACTGTGTATATTTAGGAGCACTGTGTATATTTAGGAGCACTGTGTATATTTAGGAGCACTGTGTATATTTAGGAGCACTTTAAACATTTAGATGATGACCGGGAAGTTCACATGTTAACCACCCACCACCCACCACCCACAACCCACCATCCACCACCTACCATCCTCCACCCACCACCCACCACCTACCATCCTCCAGCCACCACCCACCATCCACCACCTACCATCCTCCACCCACCACCCACCA
>MUZC01001512.1:849104-865530 GCA_002072015.1 Radix auricularia
CGAGTAGAGCCAGAAAGCTGGCCCAGAGCCGAGTAGATGGCCCAGAGCCGAGCAGAGCCAGAAAGCTGGTCCAGAGCCGAGTAGATGGCTCAGAGCCGAGTAGATGGCCCAGAGCCGAGTAGATGGCCCAGAGCCGAGTAGATGGCCCAGAGCCGAGTAGATGGCCCAGAGCCGAGTAGATTGCCCAGAGCCGAGTAGAGCCAGAAAGTTGGCCAATCACCAGTGAGCACAGGGACACAAGACAACCAGGTTCATGCCTCACATGTTGACAACATCAGGTGTTTCCATCGGTTGTTGGAAAACGCAAGTTTTGAACCCACGAAATTCATGGTCATGGCTGATTAGTGTTGTTGAAAATTTAATGTTGCCAGTTATAATATCATTGTTTCGTGTCTCTTTATGTCTACAGCAATGTCGATTCTAGATCAGTGGCGTAGCTAGGGGCTTAGCCTCTTTGGGGGCCCTGCATAACTGCATAATTGGCGATGGCATAATATTTAATGTAAAAAAAATCGGAAACCCCTTTGGGCCTCCCTCAAGTGGGGCCCCGGGGGACTTTCAAATTTGGACGCCCTCCCCTAGCTACGCCACTGTTCGACAACAAGAAAATATTTTTTCCCGCTTATTTGTACTTTAGAAACGTTTGTCCTACCAGGGGCCACAACTAAATAATTATTGTGTTTTTAGACTCCACACGTATTGTGTCTTTAGCTTCCGCAAGTATTGTTTTTTAGATTCCACACGAATTGTGTATTTAGCTTCCACAAGGATTGTGTCTTTAGCTTCCACAAGGATTGTGTCTTTAGCTTCCACAAGGATTGTGTCTTTAGCTGGATTGTGTCTTTAGCTTCCACAAGGATTGTGTCTTTAGCTTCCACAAGGATTGTGTCTTTAGCTTCCACAAGGATTGTGTATTTAGCTTCCACAAGGATTGTGTCTTTAGCTTCCACAAGGATTGTGTCTTTAGCTTCCACAAGGATTGTGTCTTTAGCTTCCACAAGGATTGTGTCTTTAGCTTCCACGAGGATTGTGTCTTTAGCTTCCACAAGGATTGTGTCTTTAGCTTCCACAAGGATTGTGCCTATATCTCCCACACCTAGTAAGACTGTTGAGCCACCGAAACAGAACATCAAAATGACAACTCATTACTTACAATCACGCAACTTAACAAAAAGAAACATCATGTAAATCTATACATGTGTACTGCTCCCATTTGTCCATGTACTTCCATACACATGAAGTACTACCATTTGTCCATGTATTTCAATACACATGAAGTACTACCATTTGTCCATGTACTTCCATGAACATGAAGTACTACCATTTGTCCATGTACTTCCATGCACATGAATTACTACCATTTGTCCATGTACTTCCATACACATGAAGTACTACAATTTGTGCATGTACTTCCATGCACATGAAGTACTACCATTTGCCCATGTACTTCTATACACATGAAGTACTTCCATTTGTCCATGTACTTCCAAGCACATGAAGTACATCTGTTTCTATCTCACAATCGGTGAATTAATCCTCACTATCTATTACTGACCACCATCTATAGCTACCCGTCTATTACTAGCCACCATGTATAGCTATACGTGAATTACTGACCGACATCTATAGCTACATTTTGTATGTTAAAGAAGCCTCCCAAAATGACAGGACACACGTTTCGAATGCCCTCGCTCTCGCCCTCGTCATCAGACGTATCAGATCGTCAAAGTTTGCCAGCAGACGATATCAAACTGACAAACAGAACGTCCCGCAAGTTCTCGTTGTGTACACAAACCACGTGATAATAGACTTAGCACTGGGGCCAGGAAACAAGTTTTTGAAAAATTCCTGGCGTCTCGTCCTGACTCTGTTATCATGAATAAATCTGGCCACTTGTGTCTTTGAAGGCATTGTGGGTACCGATAGCCCCGTCTTATATCAACTTGTAATTCATGTTCGCTTGTAAGGGGCAGGGTCGGGTTAGACTAATGTCATCTCAGATCTCTTATTGAAGTCTTTTCAAGCTTCGTTCAAATAACCGCTAATGGGTTGGCAGTGTCTGGAAGGTGGACCGTATGGGTTGGCAGTGTCAGGACTGTTGACCGTATGGGTTGGCAGTGTCTGGACTGTTGACCGTATGGGTTGGCAGTGTCTGGACTGTTGACCGTATGGGTTGGCAGTGTCTGGACTGTTGACCGTAACAAGAAAATGGTCACACTATTATAGGTGTCTGAGGTGGGAGGGGTAAGGTTGGGAGTGTGTGGGTTGTCTGAGGTGGGAGGGGATAGGTTGGGAGTATGTAGGTTGTCTGAGTTGGGGGGTAGGTTGGAAGCATGTAGATTGAGGTGGGGGTAGGTTGGGAGTATTTAGGTTGTCTGAGGTGGGGGGGTAGGTTGGGAGTATTTAGGTTGTCTGAGGTGGGGGTAGGTTGGGAGTATGTAGGTTATCCGAGGTGGGAAGGGGTAGGTTGGGAGTATGTAGGTTGTCCGAGGTGGGAAGGGGTAGGTTGGGAGAGAGATAGAGAGAGAACACGTGATATTGAAAATGTCAGTGTTTCTTTTTGTCCCCCCTCTCTATCTCTCTTGCTCTCCCCCTCTGTTTCAATCTCTCACTCTCTCCTCGCGGTATCAACAGCATCTCTTACTATTTCTCGCGTGAGCAGCTTTCCTTTTAGCCCTAGTTAATAACTTTATTTGGTCCTGACGACTCGCGTGTTTCCAGCTGACGAGTCGAGCAGAAGGCGAGGGCCATCACTGCCAGGAATATGACCAATGCGTCGTCCAGCCAAAAGTAGCTCCATTTCTCGCTTGCAGGAGTTCTGTCAGCTCCTATTGGTACTTTTCTTGTCATGGCATTGGTCAGCTATAGGCTCAACTTTCTCATTGTGTCTTTTAATTCATAGTTCTGTCATTTGATAGAAATTCCCTGCATGGTTCAGCTTCTACACACACACACTCTCTTTCACACATATCCTTACACACACACTCTTACACACACACCCTAACACACTCCCTTACACACACACACTCTTACATATACCTTACACACATACCGTTACATATACCTTACACACCAACCCTTACACACACACACCCTTACACTCACACCCTTACACACACACCCTTACACACACCGTTACATATACCTTACACACCAACCCTTACACACACACACACATACTCTTACACTCACACCCTTAGACACACACCCTTACACACACACACCCTTACACACACCCTTACACACAAACCTTTACACACACACACACCCTTACACACACACCTTACACACACACACCCTTACACACACACACCCTTACACACACACCCTTACACACACACCCTTACACACACACACCCTTACACACACACACCCTTACACACACAAACCTTTACACACACACCCTTACACACACACCCTTACACACGCACCCTTACACACACCCATACACACACATCCTTACACACACACCCTTACACACACACCCTTACATATACCTTACACACATACCCTTACATACACACACCCTTACACACACACCCTTACACACACCCTTACACACATACCCTTACACACACACCCTTACACACACCCTTACACACACACCCTTACACATACCTTACACAGATACCTTTACACACATACCCGTACACAAAAAGCCTTACACACGTGTCCTTACACACTTCCTTTACACACACACTTAAACACATAGCCTTACACACAAACCTTCACACACATACCCTTACACACACTTACACACCCTTGCATATACAAGCACACCCTTACACACACCTTTACACACACACACACACAAACCCTTATACACACATGCCCTTACACACAAACCTTACGCACACACACTATCACTAATGTTGTTAAACCTTCAAATGGTGTTACACCTACTAATGATGCTACACCTACTAATGGTGTTACATTTACTAATAGGTGTTACACCTACTAATGGTGTTACACTCACTAATGATGTCACACCTACTAATGATGTTACACCTTCTAATGATGTTACACCTACTAATGGTGTTACACCTACTAATAATGTTACACTTACTAATGTTACACCTACTAATGTTACACCTACTAATGTTACACCTACTAATGTTACACCTACTAATGATGTTAAATCTACTAATAATGTTACACCTACTAATGATGTTACACCTATTAATGATGTTACACCTATTAATGATGTTACACCTCCAAATGGATCTATACTTAAAATTATCATTTGATTTAAACTAATTTTTTTAGTGTATACTGTCCAAAGTCAGAAAAGGTATGTTGTCCACATTCATTTGGGTATACTGTGCACAATCATTAGTGTATACTGTCCACAATCATTTGGGTATACTATAAACAATTATTAGTGTATACTGTCCACACTCATTAGAGTTTACTATCCACAATCATTTGGACACACTATCCACAATCATTAGTGTATAATATCCACAATCATTTGGGTATACTATAAACTATCATTAGTGTATATTGTCCATAATCATTTGGGTATACTATACACAATCATTAATGTATACTGTCCACAATCATTTTGGTATACTATAAACAATCATAAATGTATTCTGTCCACAATCATTAGGATTGTAGTTTTAAACATAATTTTCAGTCACAAACACCAATGGCTATTTTACCCGCGCCTGCCCTATAGCCCCCCCCCCAACCCACCCTTCTTTTCTCTCCAATCACGTATTTTAAACAACAACTTCTTTGATCCTATTCCGTCCATAAATTCTGCCACCAAGACAAGGGAAGGCAACCCAGTGATATTTTCACTGCCACAGACAAAGAGAGTCAGGGGCGTATAAAAAAGCATCCATTGTGGAGCGGTCTTTAGCCACCCGGCCACCGAGAGACAACGGTGTCGTTAGACTGAGTGATGACATGACGTCACAGGGCTAACGGCGGCTGACCAGGGAAAGATGACCGTCCTAGATCTGTCACAACGGCGATCTCTATCCCCACCCCCTCCCCGGGCACGCAAATATTTCCTCTGGGGGCTCCCCTCCTTCATGGGCACGCAAATATTTTCTCTGGGGGAGGGGTAGAGGGGGGGGTCAAGAAATACAAACAAAATGTCGCCATCAAAACGTCGAGGGCAGATTACAGCGGATTCCATCATTCATTTTGACCGTGTCCTCCCCCACCTACCCCCACCCCCACAACAACAACAAAAAATGTCCCTTACCCCCACCCCTAAGTTCAAGATTGCATATGGTGGAGTGTCCCAGAGAGAGATGGGTTACGGATAGTGACGTCACACCCTCTTCGTCCCCTCGGGTTGAGTCTGTGGTGACAGATCACTCGCTGATAGTCAGCATACAGGTGGTTCTAGCGTCATCATGTCCAGTTGTATTTAACAAAAGGAAATTGAAAAAAAAAGTTTGTATCAGGAAATGTTACTTTTAACAGCGAGAAAAATCGACAGGTTCTAACATTATTTGTTCTACTTCAGCAACCACAAAACATCCACTTCGGCAGCCACACAACAACAATCCACTTCAGCAACCACACATCAACACACAACTTCAGCTGGGGCTACCACTGCAGCTGCACCTCAAATCTGCCCCCACCACAGCACCATCCGCCTCATCAGCTAATCCGTCTTGTTGGTGCAACTGACCGTGAAGTTGAGTTCCTGTGCGGTGCACAGTGCTACGTACGACCTGTTTAGGGCATTGTGTCGGTTGTGTCCAATCAACCAATCACGACTCTTTGTTCACAGTGAGTCACGCCAAAATCTGCTGACAAAGAAACAACATACGGCTGACAGTCAATAAATATGTTTACAAATATGGTAGACGAAAACTTGTTTTACCAAGGGTTTCTCACATACGCTTTTGTTATCTGACTCCTTTCTGAACCACCTTACATTGATGCCAATGGGCGAACAACCGCTCTGTCTCGTGAGCGTACATCCACTCTGTCTCATGGGCGTACATCCACCCTGTCTCATGGGCGTACATCCACTCTGTCTCGTGAGCGTACATCCACTCTGTCTCGTGAGCGTACATCCACCCTGTCTCATGGGCGTACATCCACTCTGTCTCGTGAGCGTACATCAACTCTGTCTCATGGGCGTACATCCACCCTGTCTCGTGGGCTTACATCCACTCTGACTCGTGGGCGTACTTCCACCCTGTCTCAAGGGCGTACATCCACTCTGTCTCGTGGGCGTACATCAACTCTGTCTCATGGGCGTACATCCACCCAGTCTCATGGGCGTACATCAACTCTTTCTCATGGGCGTACATCCACCCTGTCTCGTGGGCTTACATCCACTCTGACTCGTAGGCGTACATCCACTCTGTCTTGTGGGCGTACATCCACTCTGTCTCATGAGCGTTCATCCACTCATTCTTGTGGGCGTACATCCACTCTGTCTCATGAGCCTACATCCACTGTCTCATGAGCCTACATCCACTGTCTCATGAGCCTACATCCACTGTCTCATGAGCCTACATCCACTGTCTCATGAGCCTACATACACTCTGTCTAGTGAGTGTACATCCACTCTGTCTTGTGGGCGTACATCCACTCTGTGTCGTGGGCGTAAGAAGGTTTTATTAAATCAAGACTTGGATCACCAATTTAGCAAGATTAAATTAAAGCAGCTAAACTTTTTACATTAGAATTGGAAGATAAATTAAGGAATAGCAGATAATTGAGGCATTGGCGAGGGTTAAAACAATTGACAAAAACATTAACGAACTTTAAAACAAACAAATTGTCAGCATAATGTACACATGGGATAATTTATCGATATTAAAGTTTCTAATGGGAGTTTTACTTTACATGTAAAATTGTGTGTCTATATGAATATGTATTAAAAGACACATTAGCTAACATGCATTAGAGCTACGTGACAAAAAGATTAAGTGACAAAGATGACGTGACACAAAAATGACGTGTTACAGGGGCTACGTGATACCAGAAATGTCGTGTGATAAATGAGATGATGATTAAAGTGTTTATACCACGGTGATTTGTTTGGCAGACAACAGACAGACACCATATATAGCACCATCAGACAACAGACAGACACCACACATAGCACCATCAGACAAAAGACAGACACCACTCATAGCACCATCAGACAACGGGCAGACACCACACATAGCACCATCAGACAACGGGCAGACACCACACATAGCACCATCAGACAGACACCACACACATCATCATAATATCCATCAAACAACCTGTTTTGTCTGGTTTTAATTAGCATCTCTCTCTATGAGCTCAATGAAAACAATCAACCAATCAAAACAATCAACCAATCAAAACAATCAACCAATCAAAACAATCAACCAATCAAAACAATCAACCAATCAAAATGATCAACCAATCAAAACAATCAACCAATCAAAACAATCAACCAATCAAAACAATCAACCAATCAAAACAATCAACCAATCATAACAATACCAAAATCGATTGAACTTTTTTCATGAATCACTTGAGTGAATTAGTCACTGACCTGTCAAGTCACTTCATCGGCGGCCACTCTCCCTCCCCCTCCAACTACCCACGTCTGCCAGCCTTTAGTCTGGAGTACAGTCCCCTTTAAAAGACGAAAGTCTCGATTATGTCCCTTGTCATCTCATGCGCCGTAATTCTGTAGAGACCAGAAGCACTTGTTCCCAGGTAACTTGGTATTTGGATTGTTTCGCCACGAGTATTTTAAGAAACACAGGTGCATTCAACTGATTTTACGTGAAGGCAAATAAATGATAGAGCAGAATACGTCAGTGCTTCTAAGAGACAAGTCAGTTAGCATAGAGTTAGTGTAAGTGGAGATAGAATACCGGCTATCGGCTATAACATTACAATGTGGTAGTTATAGCACTACAGGGCGTTAGCCAAACAGTACAGCGTGATAGCCATACAATACAATGTTGTAGCCATACAGTACAATGGGGTAGTCATATTGTGCAATGTGGTAGCCATATTGTACAATGGGGTAGCCATACAGTACAATTTGGTAGCCATACAGCACAATGGTGTAGGCATACAGTACAATGGGGTAGCCATATTGTACAATGCGGTAGCCATACAGCACAATGTGGTAGTCTTACAGTACAATGTGGTAGCGATACAGTACAATGGGGTAGCCATATTGTACAATGTGGTAGCCATCCAGTACAATGTGGTAACTATACAGTACAATGTGGTTGCCATACAGCACAATGTGGGCCTGACTATGAGTCTCTTATGAAATTAATCCCCCTCCCCCCATCCCCTAAAGAGCCCTGTATGACCAGGGACATGCCGGCTATGCGCCACGCCTGGTTTGTTCCAAGTTGTGAAGTTAAGGCAAATATCGATCTCTGATTGGTCATTTAGCCGACACAAAGGGAAACAAAGGTATTGATTGGTTAATTAAACCAGGCCTTCGTGGTCAGTGAGGCGTGGCGCTGACTCTCGTGGTGTGAGGGGTGTTGTTCGGTTGGGGGCTGATCCCCTTAACGAAGAACACCAAAGGAGTTTTGTGGTTTGGGTAGGGTGTGGGGACACTCGTCAAGGAAAGCACAAAACTCGAGGCACTGATTTCATTAGAGGGCATTCTGGCATTTGTTACAGTCCAGGGGTAGGAAACAACGGAGCGGGTTTGGGGGGGAGGGCTATAAGAACAAAAGACACTGTCTTTGTGATTTAGTGGAACCGTCAAATTCTCTCTTTGTCTAATTTTCTAACCGATTTTCTAATCGGTTATGTCGATTCTTTCATGTGGCCAAGCCATAATATCTCGAGCAAAAAAGAAGGCCAAATTTGCCTCAACGTTGGTTATCTCGATCCCCTTGACCAATCGCTTGCTTTTGAAAATGTTAGTTATCGATGCCACTTCACCATCCCACTACCGTATTTTCGCATATAAAAGACCCGTCTTATAGTCTTATACAAAGTTTTACCTACCTCTCAACCAGGGTGCGTCATATATTGGCGGGCGTCTTATCTAAGTATTTTATGACCTGAACGATACAATGTGTGTGTGTGTGTGTGATATTGAAGCACGATTATTGCGATTGATATTCATGTTTCTCGATTTTCATTCCTAGTTGTCAAACTGTTAGCCATTAAGAAAAGACAGTTTTACTGTCCGGTCGATATTTTTCCTTTTTTTTTCTTTCCTTTAGAACCACCAAAGAGAGTGCGAATGAAATGTTCGCCTCGCGCCGTCTGACGGTGACTTCAAATAACACTTGACATCACCGTCCAGCTCTAAAAACACGTGCATGTACATTCTCATTTATTAACCTACACCATATACATACAGAAATTTCGAGCACATGTTAATTTTTGCCACCATATTGGTTTTCGTTTATCTCGTTCATCGGTTATCTCGACGCTTCCCCCCCCCCTTTTTTTTTGGAAAACCCCTAGGCTGGCGACATAACCGGGTTCAACTGTAAATACAAATCTGGTATTTTACATGACATTCATTAAAGAATCTCTTTTAGTTTCAGCATACTAAGATTAGTTTGGTAGCGTTTGTAGTTCTTACTGCCATGTTACCTACAGACTGATCTAAAACTACACACACGATTATTTCCTCTAAAGTTCGTAGGTCCATGTGAAAAGTAAAAAAATGTTGCGTGCAAAATTGAAGAGCATCCATTTTTTGCAATATTATACGAAATATGCTGCGTGTTAATTCTAAGTTGCTTCGCGGAGTCGGTCAGTTAAAGGAAACATTGACGCACACCCACACAAACACGCACACCCACACAAACCCACATAAACACGCACAGCCACACGCACATTGTTTGTAGGCATCAATTGGTTTCCTCTGATGATGATTTACACCATAAAACTCAGGTTAAAATTTCACCCAAATTCCTCACAGATTCTAACATAACTTTAACCCTTGTCGTCCCTTGTATCTCCTCGAGGTTTCATTCAAACGTCAGTCATTAAATAAGTCTGTCCGTCCGTCTGTCTGTCATTACTTCAGTCACTCATCAACTACCGATTCCCACAGACACAGACTACAATGTTTAATTTCATATTTACAATGAAGTTATTAATGTTACGTATCCTGTTGTTTCCTGTTGTTGTCGCTGTATCCTTGTTGTTGATTGCAGACTTGTTTTTATGCTTTCTACTTGTCTTCATGCTGGAGTAAGTAGACATATATCTTTTAATCCTCGCCAAAGTGTGGATTTCTATCCACTGTGGAGAATTCGTTTGTTAGAATACTTGCCCTCGTCATTCGGCCCGCTTATCTTATCTCTCTCGAGCTTTATAAACAAAACCCCCAAAAAATAACTTTCTCCACCACTCATTATTCAATCTACAAAAGCGAACGACTTAAAAGGTTTCGTGTGGCGAGGGAATAAATCACCCTTGGAAATAGGGCCCTAGTTTATGATCACAATGGTAGCTGGTCTAGGCGATGATAGCGCCTCGCCGCCAGGCACTAACTGCTTTCAAAGCGAGGGGGAGGGTAAGCATCGCGGTCACACTCCCGTCAACTGGCCAGCGTGGGGGTACCTCTGACCAATCGAAGTCATACCATAGCCTTACGGTGGGAGGGGCTCGGGACCAACCGACCAATCATCGGAGGGCGCTTACTTTTGGCGTCGTGGTTACAAGATGGCGGCCGTGCGCGCGGGGCAAGCGACGAGAAGGGGGCCCGCGACGTTATTTTAAACACAAGGGGAGTAATGCAGCGTTTGTGCTCTGTTTGGGACTAGATGTTTTCTTGAATGTAAGAATGAATGTGTGGAAGCGGTGTGGAACTCTCCACGCTGAAAGTCAACACACTGTAAAGCGAGCTTTTTGATGGTATGTTTCAGGTAGACTCTAGGCCCCTCACCGGCAGTGGGAACAGTGCAGACAGAAGATTCTCTTTGTGGACGTCTGCTGGGATCTTGGACTTGGAGTAAACCTGCCGTCTGCTGATTTCTGAATAAACGGTTTGAGATTGTTCTGAATTACTTCTACAGAGAGGAGTTTTACACGTTTGGAAGAGTTATCGCCGGTGCAATCCAATGGATTCAAAAGATTGTGGATAACAAGAACGGATACTTTTTTTTTTCATGCAAAGTCAAAGGTGATCCTCGTTAAATGTGTGACAAGTTTGTGTTGATAAACATTCAACTGGAAATATACACGTTAAGTTAAGGCCTATCAATATGATACAAGGGATAAAATGTTCACAGATGGAAATTAAGAGAAGATAATCAAAGTATTAGTATTATTAATGGTTCAATAAGATAATAAGTGAATCAGAGGACAGTCATAATAGATGACTTTTAGTTCAATAAGTCAATAAGAGGACAGTCATAATAGATGACTTTTAATTCAATAAGTCTTTAAGAGGACAGTCATAATAGATGACTTTTAGTTCAGTAAGTCAATAAGAGGACAGTCATAATAGATGACTTTTAATTCAATAAGTCTTTAAGAAGACAGTCATAATAGTTGACTTTTAGTTCAATAAGAGAGCAGTCATAATATATGACTTTTAGTTTAATAATTCAATAAGAGGGAAGTCATAATAGTTGACTTTTAGTTCAATGCGTTAATAAGAGGACAATCATACTAGTTGACTTTTAGTTTAATAAGTCAATAAGGGGAAAGTCATAATAGTAGACTTTTATTTCAATGAGTCAATAAGAGGACAGTCATAATATATGACTTTTAGTTCAGTAAGTCAATAAGAGGACAATCATAATAGTTGACTTTTAGTTTAATAAGTCAATAAGACAGTCATAATAGTTGACTTTTAGTTCAATAAGAGGACAGTCATAATAGTTGACTTTTAGTTCAATAAGAGGACAGTCATAATAGTTGACTTTTAAGTCACATGACGTTCAAACTTTAAAAAAAAATCTTTCTTAAACTTAGTCTGGCATAAATACTATAGATATAGATCTATAAATCTATATAGATACCATCAACTATAAATTTAATTAACTACATTTTAAAAGACATTTCTAAATTATTAATTACAACTCTTGCACCTTTCTATTTGCTTTATATTCAAGAATATTTGCTTTATACAAATTACTCATATTTAGAATGCCATCTTAATTATAATGTTGATTTATCTCTAGTGAATGTATAATTGGACCAATGGCAGCAAGTCTTTGATGAGTTTTTAAATAACTCATCTTTCGGACTATTAACTAAAGTCAACATAAGTATTCTGATGTCTTTAAACATCAGGAATAAATCGGTCATCGATATTTGTCTCTAGTTAAACTCCTCATAATCTAAAATCAAAATTTAACTGGAAAAAAAAAAAACAACCTAGTTTAGGTTTAACTTTATCTACTATAGTGTCTATAGTGATCTTATAATCGTGATAAATTGATGTGACAGCTGTCTGAGTATTTCATACTTTGGATTAAAGTGTTCAATGCGATGTCTGTGCTAATTCGCTATAAGCCCATCGGATTACCCGGCAGTCAGTTCGCCAGATAATCGCCGTCTTCTCTAACGGACAAGATGAGGACTACCTGGGATATACCACCAGCTTGGCGTCTGCTGCTGTTGGCACTGCTTCAAGTGCTGGCCGTTAGAGGTAAGTTATTGTCATGTTAAATCTTACTCCTCAAGACAGACTGACCGATCGGCTGGCCCCTGACATATCTGACCACATCAACCTCTACTGACTGGTACACAAACACTTAAAATGTTGACCCTTACTGACCATTCTACTAGCGCCTGAAACCTCTCCTGCCATTGATTGACCAATTACCTCCAGAATTCCCAAGTATCAGGACATAAATTTGATTGGGAAAAACAAACCAAAAAAAAAAAAAAGGGAAATAAATCCGACCAAGTATTACAATATGACGTCAGTATAATAGTTCTTAGTTTGGACCAATATCTGGAACACAATCAGACTTTCTCCTTTATTGATACATGGATGTAGTTTTTAAAGTTATCCAACTTCTGAATATTTAATGGATATAATCCTTACCGTGTTTGGATGTCCAAGTATATGAGCATAAACGTTAGTGGTCATTTAATTTTGTCAATGAACCCAACAATGTCAATTATGTCAACTAATACAACAGCCGTGATGTCATGTTGTTTATTGATGACACTTTTAGCCGCGTCTCTGGAATACATCATGACAATTGAGAGAATTTGTTCTATGAAAATCTGCTACCATAAACCTAGTGAAATGAAAAGACAACAAAAACAATTCCGGTCTGTGTTGAGATAGAAGACTCCGTCATATCATGTCTGATGCTGATGTTAGTCTAATGTTAGGCTAATGTTAGATAATCAATATGGACAGCTCAGAGAAGCAGAAACTAATCACACGAGTTGTCCGCAGACAGCTCACCGGAGACTGGGACCGCGCATTATTTACCGGAAAAGAACAATTTAGCGTCGGATAGCAACACAAATATCCGAGAAAAGCCGTGATTTATTATGTGGCTGCTGGGCGGCAGCACTGAAATAACACGGAGGACACACAGCGGCTGCTCGAATTCCATCGTTGCTCATTGGAGATTTTCTTTAGAATTCACTCATTTATCTGTTTCGACAAAAATAGTTTTCGAAATTTGTTTAAAACACGAGCTGTATGGCGAGGGTTAAAAAAGCGTATTAAAAAAACATTTTAAAAACTTGTTTATTTTTAATCTCTTTGGGGGGTCCTCTAACTAAATAACATTTTAACAGGAAATGAGCGTTGGATTCGCGATGCAAAACATTGTCTAAATTGCGTTAAATGACTTGATATATTTCCTTAATAAAACTGACACCATAGCACTAAAACCCGTGCCATTTGTTGATTTCGATTACCTCATGTTTACAAAAATTGACCCTTATATAAAACAGTTTCCGAGAAATCGGATTGTTTATGGACATAATTTTCAAGTCACATTTGTTCAGCGACCGAATTACAAACATTATGAGTACAGTGTAATTAGTACAAAACAACCACAAAATACATTCAAATATAAATACATTAAATGCAGTAAAATATAAACATAATATAAAAATTACAATATAAATACAGTATAATAACACCGTATAACATTACGTAGCTACGATAATTGAAAAGACAGCAAGTGTAAAGTGTATAAACATTTAGCAAATAAACATTAAACGTTTTATAAAATGTTAATCAGTCTAACCAAAACTCAACATGCAGAAATTCTAAAATAAATTGTATGAAGAAGATGACTGGGAGGGGGGGTGTGTCCGTGGGGGGAGGGGTGTGGTGGTCTGGGGCCTGTCAATAAACTCCAGCTTTGAGCAAAGAGTTCTCGTGTGTAGGAGAAGACCAAAGATAAACAGCGCTTGTAGTCTGGGGACGTTTTTGTGTTGACCCACCCAGGCTGACCCACCCAACAACCCACCTCAAACCGTCACGGCAAACGGACCTGATGGGATCCGTTGTAGGTGAAACAGCTTCACAGGCCTTGACCTTTGAACTTTGAACTCTCATCTCTGTCCGCACACGAGGCGTGTAAGAGAGCCCGAATCATCTCGACTAGTGAAGTCAACAGTGGTGAGAAAATGGTGAGACTACTGAGTAGGATACTGTTGTCATTTAGATAACAAGCCAATCAGTGGATGCATCCAGTGAGTGTACAAGCCAACCAGTGAATGTATCCAGTTAATGTATAACGCCTCACATTACAGTGTACATAATGAACATCTCAAACTAAACACAAAAAACAACAATACTAATGTACGCCTATGACAACACAGCTACTACATTAATATTTTGTACGCCAAGATAAGACAACTACTACAAATCTACAGCCGTGTTTTGAATGTTAAATGCCTCTCGTAGTCTCGTGTAAGATGGGACGCGAGTGTGAGGGAATGCTCGTTTAGAGGGATTATAGTAGCTCGCTATTGGACTGTTATTGATGTTTACCATAGCTTAAAGAGGCCGTCAACTAGACACGTGTGACCTATATTTACATATTTATACTCTGTTAGGTCTGTAAGTGTAATATACCACAGATACAAATCATTCTGTAAGTGTAATATACAACAGACACATATCATTCTGTAAGTGTTATATAATTATATACCACAGACAAATATAATTATGTAAGTGTATATACCACAGACACATATCATTCTGTAAGTGTTATATAATTATATACCACAGACAAATATAATTATGTAAGTGTAATATACAACAGACACATATCATTCTGAAGTGTAATATACCACAGATACAAATCATTCTGTAAGTGTAATATACCACAGACACATATCATTCTGAAGTGTAATATACCACAGACACATATAATTCTGTAAGTGTAATATACCACATACACATATACTTATGTAAGTGTAATATACCACAGACACATATACTTATGTAAGTGTAATATACCACAGACACATATACTTATGTAAGTGTTATATACCACAGACACATAATTCAGGAAATCATTAATAAATTATTGCTCTACTCTAAATACTAAAGATACAAATCAATGACGTCATGTACCCTGTGTGAAGAGGCACAGAGGCGTAGCTAAGATAGTGTGTGCCCGGTACATAATAGAATATTTGCGCCCCCCCCCCCCTTTTTACATTAATTTTACTTCTCACTGATTATAAGTTTAAACCTTTTTCGGTACGCGGGGACCGATGTAGTGAATAAAATGTTGACTGCAATCTTGCTTATAGATTAGTGAACGAAATGTTGGTGAGACTGCAATCTTGCTTATAGATTAGTGAATAAAATGTTGGTGAGACTGCAATCAGGCTTATAGATTAGTGAACAAAATGTTGGTGAGACTGCAATCAGGCTTAAAGATTAGTGAAGAGAATGTTGATAAGACTGCAATCAGGTTTATAGATTAGTGAACAGAATGTTGGTGAGACTGCAATCAGGCTTATAGATTAGTGAACAGAATGTTGATAAGACTGCAGTCAGGCTTATAGATTAGTTAACAGAATGTTGGTGAGACTGCAATCAGGCTTATAGATTAGTGAACAGAATGTTGATAAGACTGCAATCAGGCTTATAGATTAGTGAATACATACAGGTGCGCCTGACAAGACGTAACAAAACAGCGAACGTTTCGGCAAAGAGCCTTCCTCAACAAACAAGTAGTACACACAAAAATAAAACGAAATTAAAACTTAGCTGCGGACATGTGTACCCTCGCCCCCCACCCCCACCCCTCCGTTAGGCCAAAGAAAAGGCGTTTGGAGTAAATCAATAAAGGGGAGGGGTGGTGTGATTTAAATTAAACAATTGAATTTATTCAAATTGTTTGGGGGGGGGGGTATTTTTATGTTGCCTAATGTTTGCCGCCCATATCGTGGGATATGCTCATCCCATTGTACCATCCTTGACCGTCTAGATCCCATGATGTTATCAGTGATAAGTTATTCTTATTTTGTGGTTTGGACTATAAACATCTTAATATTTCATCCTCCCCCCCCCCCA
>MUZC01001512.1:865562-875976 GCA_002072015.1 Radix auricularia
AGTCTAAACTACTCATGTTTGAAATATTTCCAAGTTTTATTGTCATGAAGATTTTCAAGACGAGAGTGGTTGCCCCTGACACAACTATTGTACGTTGATATCTTGTTGATGTTGTGTATACAACATTCAACTTTAGCTGTGACAAAACTCTGGAATTTAAGATTCAAAATTCAAGAAATTACTTTAGTGTTCGCACCTGTATTTGGATTTTCACTTGTGGAAAATTTAATTTTCTGTTTATTGTTTACTGTCTATTGTTTACTGTTTAATGTTTACTGTCTATTGTTTACTGTCTATTGTTTACTGTTTAATGATTACTGTCTAATGTTTACTGTTTATTTTTTCTGTTAATGGTTTACTGTATATTGTTTACTGTTTATTGTCTACTGTTTATTGTCTACTGTTTATTGTCTATTGCTTACTGTTTAATGTTTACTGTTTATTTTCTCTGGGAATGGTTTAATGTCTATTGTTTACTGTCTATTGTTTACTGTTTATTGTTTACTGTTTATTGTTTACTGTTTATTGTTTACTGTTTATTGTTTACTGTTTATTGTTTACTGTTTATTGTTTACTGTTTAGAAAGAGAGCGGTGTTTAAAGACATGAAGAGAAAGAGAGCGATGTTTAAACACACCAATGAGATAACGAGAGGCGATTATCTCTTGGTTGTGTAACGAAGGATTAACACAGGTATCATTGACACGGGTATCATGATCGTATCGGTGAAACAAATGAGAGAAGCTGTGTCTCTATCACTGTGGTCACCGTGATGTGACATGGCGGCTGTATGCAAGCTTATCTACATGTTGACTGATAACTTCATATAAGGGTTTAGTTACAGGTTCATGTGCATACTGGTATCACAGTTTGGAGACAAGCTTATTGACAGGTTATATACTTGATTGTATACAATTTTATTGATACGTCTATACAACATCGTGTCTATAATTTTATTGATACGTCTATACAACATCGTGCCTACAATTTCAGAATTACATAAGTTCTTATACAACCATTATAAACGCCCTCGTAACACCACAGGCTCAAAGGTGTAGCCACACAAAGCCATTGTGTAGCCACACAAAGCCTTGGTGTAGCCACACAAAGCCATGGTGTAGCCACAAATGCCATGCTGTAGCCACAAAAGCCATGCTGTAGCCACAAAAGTCATTGTGTACCCTCAAAAGCCCTGGTATAGCCACTAAAGCCATGATGTAGCTACAATAGACATGTTGTAGCTAAAAAAGCCTTGGTGTAGCCACACAAAAGCCATGGTGTAGCCACAAAAGCCATGGTGTAGCCACACAAAAGCCATGGTGTAGCCACACAAAAGCCATGGTGTAGGCACACAAAAGCCATGGTGTAGCCACACAAAAGCCATGGTGTAGCCACACAAAAGCCATGGTGTAGCCACACAAAGCCTTGGTGTAGTTACAAAAGCCATGCTGTAGCCACAAAAGCCATTGTGTACCCTCAAAAGCCGTGGTATAGCCACAAAAGACATGCTGTAGCTACAAAAGACATGCTGTAGCTAAAAAAAAAGCCTTGGTGTAGCCACACAAAGCCATGTTGTAGCCACAAAAGCCATGCTGTAGCCAATAAGGCCATGCTGTATTTATTGAGTTGAATTAGAACGTTCTAGAAAGTCTCTAATCGTGTATTAATTGATCAAGGAGTTTTTCGCGGACGGTGGGAGAAAGGACAGACAGACTGACCTCCCTTTCAGGCACACTAAACTAATTTGGGTGATACTGTCCCCTGACTGCCACGCCCCCACTCAACTGTGGAGGGCCATCTCACCCCTCCTCTTTATAAGGAACTTAAAGGAAACGTCGATGGTGGAGAGGTTGTGAGGAGGTGCTATGGAGTGGGGGGAGCTGTGGAAAATAGGGGTGGTTGTGAGGGGGAAATGTCTCAAAGTGGGGTGTATTTGTGGGGGAATGTGTGGACTGTGAGTGAATCCTTGATAAAGTGACGTCACATTATGGACCGTTTCTCTTTTTTAACTTATGTCAGCTAATTCCCTTACCGGACTGTTGCCGCTAGTTCCCTTACCAGACTGTTGCCGCTAGTTCCCTTACCGGACTGTTGCCGCTAGTTCCCTTACCGGACTGTTGCCGCTAGTTCCCTTACCAGACTGTTGCCGCTAGTTCCCTTACCGGACTGTTGCCACTAGTTCCCCTTACCAGACTGTTGCCGCTAGTTCCCTTACCGGACTGTTGCCGCTAGTTCCCCTTACCAGACTGTTGCCGCTAGTTCCCTTACCAGACTGTTGCCGCTAGTTCCCTTACCAGACTGTTGCCGCTAGTTCCCTTACCGGACTGTTGCCGCTAGTTCCCTTACCAGACTGTTGCCGCTAGTTCCCTTACCAGACTGTTGCCACTAGTTCCCTTATCAGACTGTTGCCGCTAGTTCCTTTACCAGACTGGCCGCTAGTTCCCTTACCAGGCTGGCGACTAGTTCTCTGACCACAACGTGGCCGCCAGTTCCCTGACCACAATGTGGCCACTAGTTCCCTGACCACAATATGGCCGCCAGTTCCCTGCCTGTATCTGTCCACGCATTCAGAAATATTGCGTGCAGGAACGAGTGAAAAAAAGAGGCAGTGTTTAACCCGCCCTGCCGGCATCTTCAGTTATTGGAAAGATTGTTGCACAAATTGATTGGCAGTTAATCGCTCCTGATCAAACCTTTCTTCTTTAAGTTACCGCGTGGTTTATCCTGGCGATATTTCGTTTGATCACAGATAATCTCTGGTTAATAATGACCCTCGGATTGGGCTCGGCCATAGTAGTGTATCCGACCCTATTTGACGCAATGTTCATTGTAGCGAACTCATTTCACGAGTTTGAGTTCTGCCAATCCCTAAATGACCACCACTCGCCCCTGCACCAACAGCCGTATGTGCTCAATGTTTAGAATGTTTCTTGTGGACGTGAACAATGAGGGCGTGTGTGTTTGGTGAGGCGATTTGGCTGAGCCTGATAACTATGTGTATCATTTATTACAAGTGGTTTGAATCATTTGATCGCTGGCCAGGGGTCATGGGCCAGGGGTCATGGGCCAGGGATGGTTAATTTTTGGTTTTTTGTTCTATTTGATTTATAAGCCTTTAAATATAAGTTGTGACAGTTTATCTTAATATTATTTTTGTTAATTTCAGTGATGTGTTTTTTTGTAACTGTTTTGTCGAGTTAGTTCAAGAGAATTGTCATAATCCGAGAAATGTCAATAGTAGTTTTCAAATGTTTCAAGTTGAAATAGAAATAATTCAATCGAAATGTCATTTCAAGGACGTGTGTTAATGACATAAAGTTCGTGGAGATGAAATTTCAAGGATTATTTGGGGTATCCCAAAGCTTCGATGACACGCATAGGATCCTCAGGGATCTTTAAGTCAGGGGTCAAAGTCATAGACCAAGGGCATGTGGATGACAACCTGGCTTTCATCATTATTTAAAGTCATGTTACAAGTGACTGGACGATACCATTTGTATGTCTCGAGGGGGGGGGGGGCAGCTTCTTCATCATTTGTCATCGCAGCAGATGTCATGAAGGTGACTCGTGACGTAATGGCTCCCCTCCCCCACCCCATCCTCATATGTTAAACTACTCTCCAAGAGCTCGGTACAGAACAAACATTATTATTGCTGCTTTAATAAGCCAGACTAATAGAATGCATTAACTTCTTATTGACTAAAGTAAAAATATTTATTCAAGCACTTTTAACCAAGCTCAAAGAATTAATCTCCTTCCCCCCCCCCATCAAGTTACGCCCCTGCCCCCATTGTTGACATCTGTTACATCTATTTATATGTTCATGTCCACACATCCGTTATAGCTGTCATCTTTATTACAACTATATGAACTTTTTATCATTAGATTGTGTGAACATTATTTGCTGTATCATAGATCATGTGTGTCCTCAGTGTTAGATTGTGTGAACATTATTTAATTCATTATAGATCATGTGTGTCCTCAGTGTTAGATTGTGTGAACATTATTTAATTCATTATAGATCATGTGTGTCCTCAGTGTTATATTACTCACATTTACTTATGTTATAGCGTGTGTGTGTGTCCCCGAGTGAGGGAATAAATGACTAAATCAGGGTAAATAATTAATAGACGGCTAAATTGTTTCCCTTGGTATATCCACGTGACTAGCTCATAGAGAAATTATTGATGTTAAATCCACGAGTTGTTGAATTTGTGCATTTCATACTTTAACCAAAAAAACTGTGACTGTGACAACTTGGAAAAGCTTGAACGTGACAACAACATAAACAAACAAAAATGGTCAAATCTTATTAATATCTCCACCCTGTAATCCAGAATGCAAAAGACACACACAGACACACACATATTGACACACACACACACAAAGATTTTAAAACAACAGCTAATAACAGGACACACCAGTTTTCATTACAGTCACAGGAAATTTGTGTAGCATTCATTCGTTGAAAGATGTAAAGTGGTTTAAGTCGCATCCACCCACCCGCCCCTCCCCTCCCTCGTGAAAGCCGAGGTCACCCATGGACCTGAATGCCACCTAATCAGACTTAGAAGCCATTTCTGACAAGACACGTCGACCCGTTCTCTGGGATGACTAACCCTGTGGGATACACCGAGATCCCTAAAGTCACCAGTGCCATCTGACGGGACCCCTGTGTGCTGCCCTCCGTCGCCTCCCCTCCCCCGATATCCATTTCCTCGATTCTAATTTTTTAAACCCTTCAATTTGGTTAGGCCGAGGCTTTGGCGAGTGACTTTGACTTGGGCGAGGCCGAGGGAGAAAGGTCACGGATTTTCCATCACAGTTAGTCTCGGATCAAAACGTTGACTATGTCTAATCCATGGTTGTCATCTAACCCGTTACCTCCATGACTTCGGGTACAAACAAAGCAAACGATACTGTTGACATGGCTGATTGGCCATGGAGGGGGGGGTTGGGAGTCATGCAATCATTGGACCATTAATCATACCAATAATCATACCATTAATCATACCATTATTTCACTGTCGATTTTAAAAGACTTAAAACACTTTGTGAGTTCTGATTGTTTTTGGAATGGGAGACAAGTCAGTGTAAATTATTAGTTTGGTAATTTTCATGTTGAAATTTTTGGAGAACCAGGGAGGGGGGAGGGGATTTTTGGGGGTTCAGGTCGTATGTCAATGACAAACAGAATGAATTGATCGACACTAAATAATAACATCATTTAAACTTTAAACTTTATAGAGTATAAGGATGGATACATATAACATACTAATCTATTAGACACAAAGGTCTAATAAATGTATTTCTTCGTCCCTTCTCTATCTGTCCTTCCTTCCCTCCCTCCCTCCCTCCCTCCCCAACCCAGTGCATGAAACCCCATCTACCCACATCCGACACCCCCAGCACCCCGTCCTATCACGTGTCCATCGACAAAACTCCCTCACATCACACCCCAGCCTTGGCCCTCGGAAACCTCGTATCACGACTAATCTGTCACCCCTCGATGGATGTCGGCCTCTCGTGCGGGCCTTATTTCCTTTAGTGATGAAGGCCCCGGTCCTCCCCTTCTCTCACCAGTGACTAATTAAGAAGGAAAGACAATTCACGAGTGCCGGTTAATAGGACCTTTTTCTGGGAAAGACTTGAAAGAAATAACAAAATGGCGCCCAGCTCTATAGTTACTTTCCGTTGTAATGATAACACCACAGTGTTATTGTTACTTGAGATTTACCTCATGAACACAACGCAGTGTTATTGTTACTTGAGATTTACCTCATGAACACAACGCAGTGTTATTGTTACTTTAGATTTACCTCATGAACACAACGCAGTTTTATTGTTACTTGAGATTTACCTTTTCATAACGACCTCCAGGTTGACCTTCCCAAACAAAAGTTGTACTACCCCGTGGTCTGAAATGTTTGGCCAGGAGTCACACAGTTGAAATCCTGAGGATGACGTCACACACGTGATGTGTATTGCCAATTAGACTTGCATACTCTCCGAACAATAATTCATTGTTTGTTGATGACTTGCATACTCTCCGAACAATAATTCATTGTTTGTTGATGACTTGTTAGATCAAAAGCTCAGGGACGGTTCCCACTTCCCCCCCCCCCAAACCACACACACACACGTGCAGAACAATATTATATCTCGCCAACGCCTCGGTCCGTTTCCCCAGGTAATATCCTTTGTATATTGTTGTCGTCCCATTAAGCTACGCGGAATAATTGATTGTACTCAGGGGAAAAACTTAACGAAACGTTTGGAACACCTCAAGCCACGAGAGTTGCTCGTAAAAATACAAAATAAATGTCACCAATAAATACGGCGTCTTCTCGCATTCTCATCCACATGTGAATCCTTTCACACATTCACCTCCCCCTACCTCCTCAATCTATCTCACACATTCACCTCCCCCTACCTCCTCAATCTACCTCACACATTCACCTCCCTACTTCCTCAATCTATCTCACACATTCACTTCTTTATCTCTTCCTTCTGTCTCACCTATTCAACATTCTTTATCTCTTTTTACGCATTCCTACTCCCTTATTTCCATATTTGTTTGGGGAAAAAATTGTGCCCACACCATAAAAACCCTCGCCACTTCAGCTCATCCATTGTGAAGATATGCGGGGCAAACTCCATTTAGCAAATGGAAGGAAAAACTGCGCACGAGACACCGCGAAATCCGGTAGTCTAAAAAACGAGAGTTTAGAGAGGGAAAAAAAGAGGCCTACGAAAATAAGAAGTTTAAAAAGAGACGAGCAACGGCCCCGAGTGAGTCAATGGAGCGGGGGATAACTCTGATTTAATCTAGGCCCGGAGAATGCTCATTTCGCAGAATTACTGCATTAGCGGCCCTTGAGATTAGGGCCTTGTTGCTTCCGTCATGTGTCCCCCTCCTTTCTTGTTGTGACCCCCTCCACCCCACATCTCTCACGGTATCGTTCACTCACTTGATGAGACCTCTCGTTAATGATCGGATGACACACCACCACCCCGCACCCGCCTCCATGGCGACAGATCTCACCCTCCTCCCTCCCCTGACCCTGTCCCTGTCTCTGCCATACTATCTCTTTATATCTTCACCTTTCTGTCCATCTCTGAAAGCTCACTTCTCTCTCTCCACATCAAATTCATCTCCAAAATTCACCTTGATTTCACCTCCCATTCCCTCCCCTCGTCCTCGCCAAATGTTACGCTATTTTAATGGTGTCAAAAACTGACCGCCAATATTATGGTGCGTTGCCAGATTTTTTATCAGTGGACAGTGAGCCAATATGGCACAGCAATTAACTTTCATCCATCAGATTCACACACACACACTCACTAGTGGCCATCTGATATAGTGGCCCACACTCACTCGTGGCCATCTGATATAGTGGCCCACACTCACTCGTGGCCATCTGATATAGTGGCACTCACTCGTGGCCATCTGATATAGTGGCCCACACTCACTCGTGGCCATCTGATATAGTGGCCCACATTCAGGGTGGCCATCTGATATAGTGGCCCACACTCACTCGTGGCCATCTGATATAGTGGCCCATACTCACCAGTGGCCATCTGATATAGTGGCCCATACTCACTCGTGGCCATCTGATATAGAGGCCCACACTCACTCGTGGCCATCTGATATAGTGGCCCACACTAAGGGTGGCCATCTGATATAGTGGCCCACACTCACTCGTGGCCATCTGATATAGTGGCCCATACTCACTCGTGGCCATCTGATATAGTGGCCCATACTCACTCGTGACCATCTGATATAGTGGCCCATACTCACTTGTGGCCATCTGATATAGTGACCCACACTCACTCATGGCCATCAGATATAGTGGCCCATACTCACTCGTGGCCATCTGATATAGTGGCCCATACTCACTCGTGACCATCTGATATAGTGGCCCATACTCACTCGTGGCCATCTGATATAGTGACCCACACTTACTCGTGGCCATCTGAAAGAGTGGCCCAAATGTGACTGAGACACCCACACATGGCCCAGAGCCCCCCAACCAACACACACTAGGGCCACTTGATTGAAAGGCCCAGTCAGAGCTGGCCATCGTCCCAATAAATCACAGACCCACCTGACACTCACGAGATCAAATCCCCAGATCGCCTAAACCCAATAATGGGACAACACTGTTTTTAATCGAAGCCTTCCCCGTCCCACAATTTCCAGTCATATTTTGAGGAGCGAATTCTTCCAACCATCTAATGAAATAGGGAGGTAATTGGCTGGTTTGGGGGGGGGGGGCTAGAAGTGGGAGAGTGGGGGAAGGGGAGAAAATCTGGACTGATGCCTTTCAACGACTCTAAAAGTAATCATTTGATTTCTTGAACCTGTTCTCAATGAATCACCAGGCGAGCTTTGGAGCGAGGGTTACTGAGATTGGACGAGAGCGAGGTGGAGACTGTAAGGTGAGGGGTTCTCCTAGTTGTAAATGGCAGCGTTGGGATTGTGGGGGGTGGGGGTGGGGGCGTTGATAATAATAGTTAAAAACTGATATAAGTTTTAAATAAGAGAAGAGAAGAATGAAGTGCCGGCCATCAAACAGATGAACAAACCAACAGGAACCAATCAGTATTAAAAAAAACTCTAAATATGATACAAATTGTATCTTCTTGTTATAGCGTGAACCCTGGATGCTGGTTGTAAAGTTATAGTGTTGGCATGGTCATGAGATATCAGACACCTACAAAGGATGAGGTCAAAGTATAGGCGATTTGACCTCTATTACAAATGAACGTTTATTTCTCCTGCAAGCGGAGATGGGACTTTGATTTGTGAAACTTTGCTGAATGTATTATTTTAAATGTGTGTGTTGGTTATTTAAATACTGTAAAGGTGTATACATTTTAGTACACCATGTATATTGGCAGCCACGCGCCTGACGGCTTACAGTGAGGCGGATTGTAGGGTTGGGGGGGGGCCTTGTTAAAATGTTAGGTTACAGGGCAAACAGAATGGGTCGGGACAATAGACAGACGAGTTGTCTGGACTCTGACGTTGTTGGTTGAGGGGACAGCGAGGGAGGGAATTGACAATGTCTTGTTGTCATGCTAACGGCACAGGCAGTGGTGGGAGGTCTGTCAACAGTGGCACGATGGACACCGGACAATGGTGACACACACAAACCAGGCGGGCACCTCCCTCCTCTCTCCCCCCTCCTCCTCCTGTCGTTTGCCCTCTGCTTCAGTCTCCGACAGACCCAAACAACAAGGTAACACAGTGGTCATATTTGGAATTTACATAATGGGCAATACATATTTAATGGTTAGTACAGATTTGATGGACAGCATAGATTAGATTAACAATATCTGGACATAATCTCTTCTGTTGTGGAAAAAAAATCTTAATGGAATAAAATGACTCCTCCATGTCGGATAAAAACTGGAGTGATAAGGCTTATCCCCTCCCCGCCACACCCTGTTTTAGTCTCGTCCCTGTAGCATGTCGGCGGCCAGCTAATGATAGCCAGGATGCGAGGGGCAGGCGAGGGTAGCTATTACAGAATCAGTCAAGCGCGTATTTCAATTTTAAAAGTTAGCCCCCCCCCCCAAAAAAAAAATCTTCCCGTCTGTCTGGGGCCGACAATTATACCGTCTGCTCACGTTCACCGCCTTGTAAACCAGGGCCAGGCTCTTAAAAACACGTGCTCAACTGTAAACCTGGGCTATGCTCTTTAAAAAACTCTTTTTCAACTGCGTTTGATGCTCTACCACACCTTTATGAGCCCTCGATACGGCTCGGCGTTTATTTTTTTCACGTTGTATTTAAAAGAATAATAAAAATTTCTGTCTCAATAATTGTTTATGAGACTATGAAAGTCAAACTTAGCGGTATTCACTTATTTTGTAAGACAATACAATTATGTTAAGTTGCACTCACACATATTCAACACACTCACGCACATACACATACATAAACAACTTTGTTTACTATTTAACAATTTCAGGTCCTTCGGCGTAGTCTCAACGATTCTTGGAAATTAAAAAAAAAAAACAACTCGTTCTAACGGAGGGCCAAAACTCGCCCAACGAACTCCAGCTAGACGAAGCCTGAGAGATTTTTATAACTTTGCATTCTGGTTAGCTAAGGAAAAGAATTTCTTTGAGCTTTGATACTCGCTTGCGTTTCGTCACCCCTCCTTCCCTCGAGATGGGCTCGGCGGGGATAAACATTTGATGTAGTCTTCCTGTTGAGGTTTTGAACTTAAATCTCTTCCATGTATCGCTGTGTGCGCTGTGTACACCGCTGTGGAGAAGAAAAGCTTGCACCGATTGAAACGGAACAATGATAAGCTGAGAGGAAATGAAGGGAAGAATCAAACATCTTCTGTTAGATCTAAGCATTACCACGGAGTGTAGGGGGGGGGAGGTATGTTTCGGGG
>MUZC01001512.1:895343-915109 GCA_002072015.1 Radix auricularia
TGGTTGTGTGGTGTCGTCTCGTGGTCCATATGGTTGTGTGGTGTCGTCTCGTGGTCCATATGGTTGTGTGGTGTCGTCTCGTGGTCTATGTGGTTGTGTGGCGTCTGCATGCTAATGACCTTGTCGAGCCCCAGTGCAGTAAGGTCATGCTAAACACTAGATCAACTTGTCAACAACTTGTTAAGTGAGGAGGAAGAAGTCGGGGGGGGGGGCAGCTTACATCTAATCGAAGGATTGGGTTACTGCCCCACTACAGTCCCACTACAGTCCCACTCTGCATTGAATCTATAAACTCTGTGTACCAAAACCCTGCATTAGTCGGTGCACTGATGACACAAGACGTCCTGACGGGGATGATGACACAACACGTCCTGACAGTGATGACACAAGACGTCCTGACAGTGATGACACAAGACGTCCTGACAGTGATGACACAAGACGTCCTGACAGTGATGATGACACAAGACGTCCTGACAGTGATGACACATGACGTCCCGACAGTGATGATGACACAAGACGTCCTGACAGTGATGACACAAGACGTCCTGACAGTGATGACACATGACGTCCCGACAGTGATGATGACACAAGACGTCCCGACAGTGATGACACAAGACGTCCCGACAGTGATGACACAAGACGTCACTGACAGTGATGACACAAGACGTCCTGACAGTGATGACACAAGATGTCCTGACAGTGATGACACAAGACGTCCTAACAGTGATGATGACACAAGACGTCCCGACAGTGATGATGACACAAGACGTCCCGACAGTGATGATGACGCAAGACGTCCCGACAGTGATGATGACACAAGACGTCCCTACAGTGATGATGACACAAGACGTCCCGACAGTGATGATGACACAAGACGTCCCGACAGTGATGATGACACAAGACGTCCCGACAGTGATGATGACACAAGACGTCCCGAGAGTGATGATGACACAAGACGTCCTGACAGTGATGATGATACAAGACGTCCTGACAGTGATGATGACACAAGACGTCCTGACAGTGATGACACAAGACTTCTTGACAGTGATGACACAAGACGTCCTGACACTGATGACACAAGACGTCCTGACAGTGATGACACAAGACGTCTTGACAGTGATGACACAAGACGTCCTGACAGTGATGACACAAGACGTCCCGACTGTGATGACACAAGACGTCATGACAGTGATGACACAAAACGTCCTGACAGTGATGACACAAGACGTCCTGACAGTGATGACACAAGACGTCCTGACAGTGATGACACAAGACGTCCTGACAGTGATGACACAAGACGTCCCGACTGTGATGACACAAGACGTCCTAACAGTGATGACACAAGGCGTCCTGACAGTGATGACACAAGACGTCCTAACAGTGATGACACAAGACGTCCTGACATAGTTTCCTGTAATGTGTGGACTCTCCTGCTCGTGTCAAGATGTTTGGACCGTCGTCCTCCAGGGGTCAATAGATTGGCGGGAAATGACTCTGAGAGCTAGTTACCAGGAAACTGTTGACACGTGTTCAGTTGTGTCAACACAACGACAGACCTGTGGTCCTTGCACCTGGGTTCATTAAGTGTTAGGTTAACATTGTAACACTGTAACACCTCGCTCCGCTCGACGCTCCACCTATACGGAACATGCCTCACAATGTCTTTACTAAAAAGCCATGCACAAGAAAAGCCATCGTTCTTAACTTTTAAAAGTCTACCTAACTTTTACTTGAAATTTTCACACCTCTCATTTACAAAACTTCTAAACCTCCCATTTACAAAACTTCTAACTACTTTCTGAGAATAAGCAGGTTTTATTTTAATTTTACCTGAATGCGTCTTAGCATTAATTATACCCAATCTCCACCGGGAACTCAAGCTAGTACATCATGCGCACCAAAGACTTGAGGGTGTGCAATTGCACGGAGCAAGGCACGAACTTTACACGACACCACACAGACTTTGACCAGCCTCTAGGGCTAGAGAGTAGCTAGCGATGAAAAGTGGGCGAGGCTTGTAGAGGAGGGAAAGTTTCACTTTCTGACAAGTGTTCTAATGACAGCTTATTTAGTATCACAATCGCAGGCCCCACTATCCCCATGTCATGTCACAGTGGGATGTGAGGTCGGCGAGGATATATGGAGGGCACTAAATTCGGGCTCGCGGGGCCCCATCCCATTAACTCGGGGGGTGCTGACAGGTTGGCACGCCCTGAACACGAGTCGGAGCAAGCAGTTCTTCATTAGCCCGTTCACGGCGAGACGGGGTACATTATCGAGGCTAATGGCGAGTATTTTATTTAATGAGTAAGCTGAACCCGTGAAGGCGCACTGATGAGTTCACAGCCCCGCACGGCAGCTCAACGTAAGGCCAGCCATGGAATTTGATACAATGGAAGCAGTGGCGTCATTGAATAGGAAGGTCTGATATTTCATAAACAACACAATTCTTTGGTCTTCGAATTCTTTGGCGTTTAGGAGTTGCACGAGTTAGTCGTGAGTCCCTATTTCTCCCTCTGTTAGCTCAACACTGCCAGGGTCAACTGACCATTCACAAGTCAATAGTTTTGTTACATAGTTTTATCTCGTATATGTTGTTTGCCTTGTCACGTGTCTATTGATCTTGAATACTTCCAGATTTTGTTATAATTTGTAGCATGCATCCAATTATTTCTCTCACCAGCACTGTTGTCTTGCCGTATGCCACTCGAATTTCCCTATTTCCCAACCCTTTTTCCCCACCCCATCTCTTCCCCCCTTTATTTTATATTTACGCCCCTCGTCTCATCCTCGAAACGTTTACCTTGGCCGTGTAAAGCGAGAAGTATTTTATTGTTGTACCTTACATCCCATAATGAACTTACTTAAGCAGACGCAGGATCCAGCGATCTCGGCGTGAAAGACCCCTCCACCCCTCCACTTTATTTGACATGTATCGAGACAGGGCGCTTCACCCTGAGCTTCTCGGGCCATTGTACGAGCGAGGTGGAAAAACTCCCCAAACGATCACATTACGAGCGGGCACAATGACTCGGGGAGGGCGAGGAGAGAAGAATGGATGTTAATAGAAGTGAACCCGCCACCGTAGACGGGGCCAGGATCTACACGTCATGAAACTCTAGATCTTAGGAAAACGACAAATAAAACTGGAGGATGTTTATTATCATTTTATAACCGCAGCGGTGCGCACGATAACATAAAGCTTTCAATAAAGCCAAGGATTC
Source organism: Radix auricularia (assembly GCA_002072015.1). Taxonomy (NCBI): domain Eukaryota; kingdom Metazoa; phylum Mollusca; class Gastropoda; family Lymnaeidae; genus Radix; species Radix auricularia. The sequence goes on from MUZC01001512.1 coordinate 898,568, forward strand.
GCACCAAGTTGTGCAAATTCCTTTTCGTCTACAGCCATTCTGACTGAGCGATAATAATACAACCTCTGTATTTTTTTAAAAATAAAAATATTCCCTTAAAGAGTATAGCGCATTTATAAGTAGGTGAATTTCTACAGATGCAGTCGCGTGGATTATGTCTTAAATACAGTCACGGTTCAATGAACAGATACTGTTGTAGCTATGATCGAAGGCCCCCCCACACCCACCCCCGTTATCTCTTTGAGCTCTGACTCACACATGGCGTCCAGCTTAGCTCTGGCTTAGCTCCCTTGATTCTCTGCAGCTTGAGCTGTTGCATGATGGGAAATACAACGTTTACTGATCGTCTGGTTACAACTGATTTTACTGTGATTACGTCCGGGTTGAAATAGAAACGAACGCTTTGTCCCAATATTGTAACCATTTTATTGACATGTGGCAACACAGTAACTATATTGACAAATGTGACGCAAGACACAACGACTATAGTCACAAGTATGGCATGGCACAAACACATCAGCTTTATTACTTCACCAATATACCTTCCCTCCACACCACCTGATTCACCAATATACCTCCCTGCCCCATCACCTGATTCACCAACATACCTCGTGTGTTTCATGAATGCCACGTGATCTAATTCTCACACTCGTGATTGAGCTCATCGATCGATGTCTGAGAATTGTTTTCGATTAATCGTGTCTTTTTCAAGCCCCCAGAGGACGAGCTCTGCCGAGTGTATTTAGGTCAAGTCATGATCCAGCGCCCAGTCGCCAGAACTCTCTTGTTCTTATACTACCCCCACCCCCTCGTCTCACTGACACTCGTTGATGACGTCAAGTGGTATTTGCTATTGTTCACGCCGCTAGTACTAGACATCGCTTGACCGAGCGTTAGGCGAGGCTCCACCAGACGAGGCCACTCGTTTTGCTGTAATTAACTTTAGCCAATCAGGTTTCTATTTCAAGAGATGCGGGCATTTGATTCAAATGATGCATTGACCATCTGTGGGCACAATGGAAAATGATCACAGAGAGAGAGAGAGAGAGACAGAAAGAGACAGAGAAAGAGAGACAGAGAGAGAAAGTGAGACAGAAAGAGAGAAAGAGAGAGATCTTATCTTAGATATACAGACGCTCCTTCTATGCAGAAGATAATTGCGTCCACAGACCATGAGAGATGATCTGTTGGCAAGTGATGCAGCGGTCACAGGCCACGGCTATAGGGTTCCACGCATTACCCCAGCCGCCTAACTATTGTCTAGTTAGGTACCCATTCGGAGCTGGGTGACTCGGGGACTCCTCAGGCCGCGAGAACAAATCCTCACCTTCGTGTGGATTCGAACCCGTGACCATCGGTATGACAGTCGAGAGCGCTACCTCTCGACCACCACAAAGAGACAAAGTGAGAGAGAGAGAGAAAGAAAGAGAGAAAGGATTTAAAGATCCTGTGTACCATCGTTAACTCCATTGTATCACCATAGACTCGTGTATATCGTTAAATACCCTTCTTGACTCACCTAGTCAACAAAATGGGGGTGAGACAGCAATCAGGCTTATAAGTTAGTCAATGGTAAACAGGTAAACAAGGTATGAGTTAGCCTGAAAGGACTATACAAAACACCTATACCAATTATCACCCATCTCTAATGATTGCGCATACATAGACAGGGGCGTAGGCGTAGCGTGTCCTTGAGTGTGGGGGGACCCTATCTCCGGGCGGCAATAAGTGGACTTCCTTCCACCCAAAGAAACACATCCTTATATAAATGATAATCCTAACTCAACTCTACAAGCACAAGCAATTTGACCTTTATGCTCTTACATACAATCATCTGAACGAACGTTTTCTTATCTGATCTATTATATGCCGGTCTTATAATGTGAACACTCGAGTTCCATTGATGCTGTCTCGTAGAATCACGTTCCAAGTCAAGAGTTATCTGTCGTGAAAGGCTTGATGACTGCCCCGGGGCTTGGAAGGGGAGGTAAGGACGGTCTCGGATGTAATTATGACCTCTAGGGTAGCGATTGTCGCACCTGCACACGCGTCCATGTGGTAACCTCCGCCACCCCTTCGTTTGTGACAACTCGGGAAATAAAAACCCTCGCCACACACCCAGCGCCTCGGTCTTTTAAGGATCTGTTGTGCCGCGGACGTGACTCGGTCTGGGCTCAGCTTTTCACACCACGAGTTCGTTACGAGCTCGGGGTGGGGGGCGGGGTGAGGATGGGGGCAGGTGCTGTGCTATTCAGTTGTTAAGTTCGAAATAAATTGTGCAAGCTGAGAGATTCGGGTGGTTGGGTTGACGGGGGGGGGGGGGGCGAGAGCAACTTCATAGGCACAAAATTTAGACAGACATACAAGGCAGACAACAATTAAGGTAGACGTTTTAAACATATATTTTAGACGTAAATATTTGATAGATTTTCATGTCGGTCATTTAAGGCAGATTTTTCAAATCTATATTTTAGACAGACATTCAACACAGGAGTAAAACTAGACATTCATGCAGAGTCAGAGAGCATTGACTTCTATTTTAGACCTACTCCCCCCCCTCCACACCGGTTTATACCTCAAAGCAGTTCACCAATAACCTTCAATAACGCTTTAGGTCAATACTAGAAAGAAAGAGATCCTCACATGATATCATTAGAATACACATATTTTATTATTGTTCTGTTTTTAGAACCACTCTGCTATAGCAATAACTTGTAGAATCCCTGTGCTATAACTATAACAATAACTTGTTGAACGACCGTGCTTGTTGAACATTAACTTGTTCAAAATTTACACAACAGTCGTGTCCTTTCGTTACCGTCAACTAGAAAATAATCGACCATCAAACACCGCCCCTTTGCTGTTGGGTTTCTCTACCCCCACCTCATCCTCACCAACCACGAGGGCTGGCCGGCAAGCTTGTCCTTATTAGGACAAGCCAAAATACAAGACACTTTGAAAGGAAAGTGGCCCTCGTTCAACCTTCGTCTATATCGGGTCATTTGGGCACGAGTAGGTTGACCTTGGTCATTTGAAAGAATGTACCGGGTTTATCTTACGCTTTTAAATAGTCTAATAAACAGTTGTGTAATCTAATGGTCAGTTCGAGGACCCTTGGAATAGATGAATTTCGAGTAACTGGATTTACATCTTTATGTGCTGCACCAATGGGACTAAATTCTAACCTTTGCGCAAACGTTTTTGAGAACCTCTGACCTAGATTGTACCAAAAGGTCTGCACCTTTTGACCCATTTTAAAAACTAAAACTTGGACCACCAAAATGGCGGTGTACATCATAGCTGAACTCGATGGAGAGTTTAACTGGAGTCAACCTTTGATCGTCTGCTGTTGAAGTCGTGAGGCAAACAGTCACAAGAAAGTCCCCCGGGGCCACACACACAACCAGGCTGGCTTTGTGCCTTCACAGTTTTGTTAGTGCCCTTTGCGGCCACAACTTCGCACGGTAATAGAGTTGGGGCGTATAAAGGAAGTCTATACGGCGCGAGTCATATTTGTTCGAGGGCCGATATTCACATCTACACCGAGGCTAAGGGCAGGGGCGTGTTGCCATTCTCTGTTCCGCTTGGCTTGTTGTGCACCTCAATAGGCGGCAGCCAAGACATCGTCAGATAGGGCAGGCAAAACCAGGAGGTTCAGTGAACCGTTGCGGACTTCTGCAAGAAGGGGCCAGTATTTGTACATTCTCATCAGCTAGCTGGTTACGACACATCATCACTAGCTAGCTGGTTACGACACATCATCACTAGCTAGCTGTTTACAACAGATTATCACTAGCTAGCTGTTTGCGACACATTATCACTAGCTAGCTGTTTGCGACACATCATTACTAGCTAGCTGGTTACAACACATCATCACTAGCTAGCTGTTTGCGACACATCATTACTAGCTAGCTGGTTACAACACATCATCACTAGTTTGCTGTCTACGACACATCCTCACTAGCTAGTTGTTTACAACAGATTCTCTTTAGTGAGACTATGGCCGTAGTGAATGTTTTCTGTAGGTTAAGCAACATGGCCGCTGATGATAATTTCTGTGAACATTCTCTTTTCATGGGCATTTTGTACTAAAGTGATGGTACTAGAGTGATGGTACTAGAGTGATGGTACTAGAGTGATGGTACTAGAGTGATGGTACCTGAGTGATGGTTATAGTTGTGTATTTATTTCTATGTTTTTTGTTGTTTTTTTTATTTAAATAACGTTTTTGTATAATGCCAATTAACTGTTAATAGTATACAAAAAACAAATTACACAGACTATTTGTGTAAGGAAACAATAAATTAAAGCTTTATTATCAACTAATACAAATAATGGTAGACGTTTCGGCTCATGCCTTCATCAGTACAAAAACAATTACATGTACTTACATATATATTAAAATTAAAACATATTATTTTTGTCTTTCATTTCTTTTCATTTTATCACATAGACTTTAATATGTTTTAATTTTAATATATATGTAAGTACATGTAATTGTTTTTGTACTGATGAAGGCATGAGCCGAAACGTCTACCATTATTTGTATTAGTTGATAATAAAGCTTTAATTTATTGTTTCCTTACACAAATAGTCTGTGTAATTTGTTTTTTTNGATAGACCAGACTGACCAGGGATTAGCCACACACACACACACACACACACACACACACGTCTTATAATGACATGACTCTTCTTTAAATCCCCGACACACGAGTGACTAATCACAAATTTAAAGGATGAATCAATCGAGAGTTCTACGACTCATAATTGGATTACAAGGACTCGTGGCGTCAGGTGAGCCACGTGACGCTTTCACTAGTTCAACACGTTGATGGAACTCGTGTTGGTAACAATGAAGGTTATGATTACCGTTTGTCACCACCTCTCCCCGGCCCAGTCCCTACCCCCCCCCCCCCCCGACACACACACCCGATTCCTCATAAACCCGATTCCTCACAGGCACACACTCATACATACACACACACCCTATTCCTCAAGGGCACACACCCACACTCATACACCCACACACACCCACACACTCATACACATGCACGAGAATCATTTCACGTGATTTAGAACAAAAATAACTTGTTCCTTTGTTGGTGGCGATTCGTTTCATTTGATTGGAGTGTTGACAGAATGTGTGTGGGAGGATGTGTGGGAGGATGTTTTGGTGAGGATGCACGTGAGACAAAATGTGAGGGAGAAACAATGTATGGTGAAGTTTGTGTTGGAAGGATGTGTGAAGGGAGGATGTGTGGAGGGAGTATGTGTCCGTCACTGGGTAATGTGCTCTATACTCAATGTGTTTGATAGTGTCACGTGACCGTCACTGGCTAATGTGCTCAATGTGTTTGAGAGTGTCACGTGACAGTCACTGGGTAATGTGCTCTATACTCAAATGTTTGATAGTGTCACGTGACCGTCACTGGGTAATGTGTGCTCTATACTCAATGTGTTTGATAGTGTCACGTGACAGTCACTGGGTAATGTGCTCTATACTCAAATGTTTGATAGTGTCACGTGACCGTCACTGGGTAATGTGTGCTCTATACTCAATGTGTTTGATAGTGTCACGTGATCGTCACTGGGTAATGTGCTCTATACTCAATGTGTTTGATAGTGTCATATGACCGCCTACACGCAATCATTTTATCAGGTAGAGTAAGGAGTGATTTGGGGAGTTTAAGGTGAGAAGAGTGTAAGGAGGGATGTGATTATTGGTAAAGGAGGCAATGTCGGGTGTATGGAGTGGTTATAACATGGAGTAAGATTCATTAAGAGAATATTGAAAGTAAGCTTAGACTCTCGCAGATCTCATTGATTTCATTGTTTAGAGATGGTGTCTTTTTTGTTCTACATGCGAATGCGTAAAACCGACCTTAATTATCCTATCGTGGGTTCCTCACAGCACCGACCACGGGTTCCTCACAGCACCGACCACGGGTTACTCACAGCACCAACCACGGGTTACTCACAGCACCGACCACGGGTTACTCACAGCACCAACCCCGGGTTACTCACAGCACCAACCACGGGTTACTCACAGCACCAACCACGGGTTACTCACAGCACCAACCACGGGTTACTCACAGCACCAACCACGGGTTACTCACAGCGCCAACCACGGGTTACTCACAGCGCCAACCACGGGTTACTCACAGCACCGACCACGGGTTACTCACAGCACCGACCACGGGTTCCTCACAGCACCGACCACGGGTTCCTCACAGCACCGACCACGGGTTCCTCACAGCACCGACCACGGGTTACTCACAGCACCAATCCGTCAGGAAACATCCAACTTACCCGCGGCATCGCCATCGGGTCTTTTCTTGGCCCTCGTTGTGCCCTCGTGTTTGAGGTGCGGTGTTTTGCTTTTTAGCCCCGTGAATACCCTGGCTTGTCAACTTCGATGCGTGCTGATGTTAATAGACTCTCGCTGTTGTTTGAGACCTTAGGCCTAGGGCCCAGCGCACAAGTTAATAGACTCTCGCTGTTGTTTGAGACCTTAGGCCTAGGGCCCAACGCACAAGTTTGCAGTCACTGTTTATTCAGAGCGTACAATGATTCGCCAGAGCCATTTGGAGTCAACTAGCAAGGCGGCACAGCGTGAATCGACACACTATACCTTTCCGAGCTCGGGTGCACGCCTAAAATGAAAAAGGAGCTATGTCACACGAGAGAATATAAGACAGATGGATCAGTTTAACGCCGGGGTAGCGTGACGGTCCCGTGCATGCATTGAGATCCAATCGTGGTTGACACTAATAGAAACAATCCCTTGACAACACAGCCAAGAAATTGACTGCTAAAAAAAACTTCAAGTGTAAAATAAAATCGCAAAATACAATTTTTATTCTTATTTTACAATCGTCTTCGTGGGCTTAAATATTCAAAAGGAAATGGGAAGAAAGTGTGTGGGTGGGTGGGGAGGGGGGTTGGGGGTGATGGGGGATGGATAAATTGGCCCGTCATATTCAAATGTTGTTGTTTTATCGTAATTCAATTATTTCATTTACTAAATATGTCATTCTGATTATTCAGTTTACTCTAAAACCTATGACGCCATTACATCTTTTGTTGTTGTTGACTGACGATGTTTTAGACAACTAATCAACCGCGCCATTTTAACATATAGCTCTCGACAATTTAACCGTTTTACCTGTAACTTGTTATTTAAACAAATAACTGATTAATTTACACCCACAGCCGAAAATATGTCAGGCATTTAACCGCTTCAATGACACTCCTCATCTCAGGATGTAACAGTTCAGCCTATTCTAAGATGACAAATTTCAACGACTGAAGTTAGCATAACAAAGGGTTTTCCCTTTCCTATATCAGACTCTTTATCCGCCCCTGGTTGAAAACGACACATTGCTTTAAAAAATATAATATTCTTCTTCCTTTATTCCTCTTTCCAACTTCTATATTCTACTTTCCAACTTCTCTATTCTACTTTCCAACTTCTCTATTCTATTTTCCAACTTCTCTATTTTATTTTCCAACTTCTCTATTCCACTCTTCCCTACTCTTACTAAAAAAATCTAAACAAGAAGTCGGTTCTAACAGCCTCACTTATTTCCCTTTCAGTAGAGTTACCTCTCGTGTCAGCGGCATTGGTTCGGCCTCCATCGTGCCCGGTAGTGACGTAATACACAAATTTGATTGGTTCACCCAGACTTATTCAGCCATTGTTGTGATCACGTGATTCCTCCAATTTTAAGGCAGACGGTTGAATGCAAACTTCAGATTCTATGCACATTTTCTATTCCCCACATACTCTGTTACCCAGATCCTATGGACCTATTTCTGTTACCCAGATTCTATGGACTTATTTCTGTATACATCTACTTTGCCCAATCCCGCGTGGTGTACTGTACACATCTACTTTTCCCAATCCCGCGTGGTGTACTGTACACATCTACTTTGCCCAATCCCGCGTGGTGTACTGTATACATCTACTTTGCCCAATCCCGTGTGGTGTACTGTACACATCTACTTTGCCCAATCCCACGTAGTGTACTGTACACATCTACTTTTCCCAATCCCGTGTAGTGTACTGTAAGACCTCAAATGTGAAACCCCTTGTCCCTCCCCACCTCGCCGTTTCACTAAAGGTCATCTAGACCATTGCCTCCATTCACAGGGTAGAAGAAAAAATAACCAGAGGCGGATGGGATGATCGGGATTCAGTGGGCGCTTTGGGGGTCTCTAATTCTTTATTTTTGTACGGACTCAGTCACAGTGACTCCACGTGAGCGCCCCAGTGTTAACGCCCCACATCATTTTGTAATAAGCACCCTCAACGGCCCGTCGTCTTTGTCCGGCAGCAGTGCGAGGAAATTGAGCTTCCAGTCGGAAACCCAGGGGATCATCCAGCATGCAGAGAGTTGTGGCGGTGGGGGCGCGAACTTGTGTCGGGGTGGGTGGGGTGTCAGAGGAATGAAGGGTGGGGAGGAAGGAGGCTGTCAAAGGATGTGATGAGGTCGTTTAAGGAGACGCGTAAAAATTGAGCAGTACAAAGATCGGTAAGAAATAAAGAGCAATAATTGGATATCACGATAATCAGATAATCATGGGGGTGGGGGGATGGCACGGCTTCGGGTGCCGGATGATAACCCTGAAGACGGCCGTTGGACGTGGCTCTTGGTTGGGGTGGGCGCCCGGCCTCAGACGGTGGCGGTTGTTCGCCCCCGAGGGCTGTAAAAATGGGACTTGCAGCGGAAATATGGTTGGATTAAAAAAAAAAGGTCCGGCAACATGCATCGTCCTGGGTTGATAATGCCCTCTCTTTGTCCTCGTCTTTTGCCGAGACACGCTGGGAACAGCGGATGAAATTTTAAGAGGTATCGTTAATGGTCTTAAAGTTTCCGGAGGTGACGTTCTCTAGCCCCGAGTTCTGGTTGACCCAATTTACGATAATACTGGAGTTAATTTTTCCTCATTAGAGCCCCCTGAAATAATTCAAGTCTGGATGGCTGATTTAAAATTATAGGTTTGGAGATTTAAAAAGAAAAGTTAAGATTTTGGGCGGTGGGTTTAGTGGTAGAGGATAATTGCACGTGTTTAAAGGAGGGCATGCTTCATCCCTGCTGAGCCGTGGCACGGAGGGCACAAATTAACGAGGCTTCATTCATGCGTGAGATTTTTTAAAAAAAAATTTGGTAGTTCTCAAACGTCCGCCATTGAAATTCTGGTGGCAACGAGTCAGGGATAAAGTTTGTACGCTGTAATGTTTTTATTTCCACTTACTCATACACGGGCATACATGGATAATGCATGGATATACACGGACATACATGGATATACATGGATACACATGGATGCCCTGTAATGTTAATCTACATCCATTCAAATCATAGTAAATACATTTGTCTTCGTGTATTAAATGATTTCTCCCCAACTTTGTACGACTACGCCAATGATAATGTATCCACAATAGTCACATAGAAACATATTTATTGTCAGTTATACACCTTAGTGACAGCCCCCACCCCACCGAACCCAGTCCACATTGACAGATAGCCCCCCCCCCCAACACCAACCTGCAGTTAGCGTGTTTGGATTTTCGTTTACCCGCCATCTTGATTTTGAGGTCCCAGGGAAAATTTCCGTAACTCTCGTATTAAATTGAAGGTTCTCACAATGTTATATGTAGGACAATGTTTAGAAAATGACTGGAAACTTGTCAGATTGTGTGAAGTGTTCTTATTGTTAAAAAAATAATAACAATAGCATTTTAGATTTCTTATTAGAGGTTTTATCTGAAACTATATTTGATAGTGGCTTAAGTTAAGAAAAAATAATTTAACAACGCTTTGTATATGATATGTAATGTTGACACTTGTCATTAGCTTCTCATTGAAGGATATTAATACACGAGTGTTGAGTTATTTCTTCTGTCAAATGTAGAATCTTTACATTTCTGAGTGCTACATAATGTACGCGTGTTTGAAGTCTGCTTTGAAAGTACAGTTTGACTTGGTGTATTAAGCGTGTTTGAAGTCATGCTTTGAGACTACAGTTTGACTTGGTGTATGTAAGCGTGTCTGAAGTCATGCTTTGAGAGTACAGTTTGACTTGGCATGTGTTTGAAAAGCCGCCAGCTTTTCAACAAGTCCGCCGTGTTGGCCCTTAGGAATGCTGACCTCGTGTGCCTGTTGACTCACTCCAAACCTCGAGGCCACTGGCGAGTCTCTCCGACGACGTTTGGAACGGGTCTAAGGTCATAACCTCCACTTCTTCTTTAGTGATTTAGAAACCAACCAATATTAACCCTACCAGCGCCAAGTCACTCCCCTGTCTCGTATGTCTTCACTTAATTTCTACAATATATTGTTGCTGCGCCAAGTCACTCCCCTGTCTCAGATGTCTTCACTTAATTTCTACAATATATTGTTGCTGCGCCAAGTCACTCCCCTGTCTCGTATGTTTTGATATACAATATATTGTTGTTCTACATTAGGATTGTAAAAAAGCGCATTTCACTATTCTCACTTTTTCTAAGTCTTCGTTAAATTAAACAATCTGGCATTGAAGGAAAAGACTTTGTTGAAATCTCAGCTGAACAGAACTTATCGTGACCTACAGACAATACATATTAAGACCTACATACTACACATATTAAGATCTACTTACAACACATGTTAAGACCTACATACAGAACTTATCAAGACCTACATACAACACATATCAAGACCTACATACGACACATATAAAGACCTTTATACAGAACTTAACAAGACCTGCATACAACACATATCAAGACCTTCATACAGAACTTAGCAAGACCTACATACAACACATATCAAGACCTAAATACAGAACTTATCAAGACCTACATACAACACATATCAAGACCTACATACAACACATATCAAGACCTTCATACAGAACTTAACAAGACCTACATACAACACATATCAAGACCTACATACAGAACTTATCAAGACCTACTTTAATTAAGTGTAGGAATATGGCGAGGCGCATGATTTCTGTTTGAGGCTCAGCGACAGATTGATATCTTCAGGTCTATGACTCAATCTTGGGAACTTAAAATGCTAAAAAAAAAGAAAGAAATATACTAAGACATAAGAAATCTTAGATTTTTTAACTAAATTATAAAATGTGACTTGGCATTTGGGGTTTTACAATAAAGATGAATGTTGATTAAAAATTTCGGACGTCCAATTTAATAGCTTTTTAGTCGTTGTAAAGTGCCGGTCAGACCGGCTTCAACCCTAACAATTTTCAAATAGGGGACCCTCCCCAACGAACCAGTTCCTGCATGTTTATAGACAGAGTGGCGTGTGTGTATGAGAGACTAAAGGCCCTCGTTCAGTCTCGTGGGTAGATCAACTCGCCCCGAGGGTGCAGTAAACATACTCAAGATCATGTTGTCCTTACCGAAGATCGTCCCCCGTGGAACCCAAGGAGATCAAGAGAAACGCATTGCTCGCTCGTTTTTTCGAGGGCTGCTAGGCGAGTTTGCAATGGAAGCCGGCCTGAAATGTCAGGCGCCACGAGTAAACAACGGTTCCAGGATGAGGTTCGCCGGGACAAAAGAGAAGGTCTCTCGTATGCAGCAAAGCGAGGATTTTTCTGCGATGGTCTTTTGTTCCTAGGCACCATCGCGTAGATTTGTGGCGTGTAAGTGTCGACACAGATGGGGGCCAGCTGCCGGGAGACTTTTGTTATGTTTGGGTTATCATAAAAGTTTTCAACGTGGCGACCTTTTCCTCCTTAACAAAATATCGAGGCAGTGAGCGAGGGCTGGAAGTAAACAGCGTATAGATATCGCCATTGTTAAACCTTTCAAAGTGTAGCGGGTTGACTAGTGGCAGTCCCCGGATGTTTGGCTATGCTTTACGCGCTGCACGTTCTTTATTATCATTGAGGAGCTTGTGCAATGCGCGTGCTAGGAATTTGTTTATAATAAGAAACATTCGTCATATTATTATCAGATGTCTTCTTTTCTTTGAGCGAGCGCTTGCTACAGAATAGTGACGCATTCTGTGCCGTTATAGATAGGCTTAATGTGCAAACAACATTTCAATCAAGCTATTCATCTCCACGACGCACTCATTGGTAATTAATTTAATTAAGAAATATCATAGTCATCGTAAACAACTGTTGTATGATCCTTTAGAACTCTGGCTACAAATGAACATAAGACAATTTTAATGTCACGTTTTTTTTCACGTTCATGTTAAAAAGAACATTTTTGACACTGGAAACAAACATGAATGTACAAGGTTGTGAGCATAGTTAGCTCCCCTAGCTCTCTGCCTATATCGTATATCATGAACGTTATTGTTATATTTCCTAACTATTTAAGAGAGGAGCGGGAAAAAGAATTGGTTCAAAGTTCCCGCTACATCACTTCTCTTCACGGATACCCCTCCCCTACTACCCCCATCTCGCCCACCTTTAAGCGCCCTATCCTCGTGTGCCCCTCGTCATGCCTTGCATGTGATTTCATTTAAACTTAAGATCTGCCGTTGGGTACTAAGACCCCCAAACAATTCAGATTACCACCCACATTGTGTCACGTTCGGTTTTATCCAGAACGAGGCCTCACGTCGGCTCCATCTGTGTTCCCTTATTTTGAAACCTCGCCTAGCCCTCGTCCCACAAACTACAATCCTAACTTTGGCATGTGTAATATCTGTGCGGGGACAGAACTCGTCCAGACATTTATGTTTATTCATCAAGTGCACGGAGTCCACTCAGTTAAACACAACCATTAGCTCAGCGTTTAAACACAGTTTAAGTAGAAACAGGAAAGTTCGTTAAGCAAGATGCGCTGACTTGAATCGCCTTTCAGATGTGCCTGTTTGTTAGTCTTAGTTAAAACTAGTTTTGTTGATTTTACTTTATTATTTAACCCATTCAAAGACTTGCGTTTACATCAGATTAAGACCTTTGCCAGCCATTTTTCGGTTGCCCGATAATTGAAATCGATACACGCCCCCCGCCCCCAACACCACCCCTACACACACCACACACACGCACATCCCAACAATTCCACCCCCACCCTGTAATAAAATAGTGAGAGAGAAATTTGTTGGCCAGGTTTACAGGCCAGAAGCCCACCCTGCCGAGAAGTAATTCAAGTTCAGCCCCGTTGCGGCTCGAGTCGTCATGTTGTTTTAACCTCATTACCTCCATTCAGGCAGACGTCCCTCGCCAATCCCTCGCAATATTCATCGCATCCAACCTGAGATTGGTGACAGCAGGAAGGTTTTATTTTAACCGGTCTTCTGCCAGGCAGAGCGAGTCAGCAGCCGCACGATTCTGTGTACGCGATAGCAGGGTGGAACTTGAACTTGAGGAATATGAACAGAGGAATAGGAACAGTGGAATATTAACAGTGGGATATGAACATAAACACACACCCCTACCCTCGCCCTGCCGCCCACAGCCTCCCCCCGCCCCCACCCTCGCCCTGTCGCCCACTGGTACCACCTCGTGTCCATCCACCAAACACCAGTCAGCAGACATCATTTACTTTGTCTAAGAATTAATATCTACCATTAAATCCCCGGGAAGGATTTCCGTCTCGTGTTTTCTCTTGCAACTTACACGAGAATCGTGACGACCCCGCACTAGACGAGTGTGAATCACGAGGGCACATTTAGACCAGCTTCTCCTCTTGACAGGGGCAATTAACTTCTGTTGTCTGAAGAGTTATCTCTTTCAAAAACCTAAATAATCCTTGGTTTAGGACGGCTTCATTTCTCCAATGTTTTTACAGTCCCAGGTCCCAGGTCTCAAGTCTTATTTTAATGTTGAAGACGGTTCAACATTGACATATCTCGAAATGTATTTAAACTTTGAAGTCAAAGCAAGTATCGACATTGCAATTAAAATATTTTTTTAAAAAACAAACAAAAGAAAAATAGTGGAATCGGAATTCTGTTGAGGAAAAATTAAAGAAATTACATTGTGAACGCAAATGTCGCAAGTTTGTCCGATGCGAAATTTGGTGCAACTTTTGATTGAATTATCGCCATGTAATTGACGTAAGCCGTCAAGGGAAGGCCCTAAGAAAGGGAACTAATTCGATAAAAACTCAAGACGTTTGACGGTCTGTTTAATGTCTCGTGAATCTAATTAAAAAGAAGAAACCCATCTTCTAAATTGCCCTCGCCGCCTCCTCGAGAGTTGGCTGGGCCTAGTGGGGCGCTGGTGGCCCAAAGTTTAATGCTAATTGACGGGGCACGGGAATCGGTGCCCTACTCTGGGGTAATGGTTAGGGATCAATTAATTATCATTATGATAATGAGCCGACTGGTCGATGGGGTAGCTTCACCCCGACCCCCACGAGTGCATCATCACTGTCCTGCTGGTCAGTTGTGGGCTGGCGTAACACTGGACACTGCACCATGCCATCATGTCAGCACTAAAGCCAACCTTGAAAAGTTCAAGGTTACTATGTTACAAGTAACACTGAACACTGCACCATCATGTCAGCACTAAAGCCAACCTTGAAAAGTTCAAGGTTACTTTGTTACAAGTAACACTGAACACTGCATCGTCATGTCAGCACTAAGGTCAGGGCTACTTTGCTATAAAATACATTTTGAAAAGAAAAAAAAAAGTCCTGCTGAGAAGCAGTTCACGCGCACCTTTGTTACTGCCAGTTGTAAAATTCAATTTTGTTAATGGCCATTATGTTGTGCGGTGCATGAATGAATTACGTAAATGAAGTCAATTTGTTTCTGTTTTTGACAACTTGCGACAGAGATAGTGTGTTGGGGTCTTTACAAACGTTCATTAACAGTATAAAAACACAACATTTAAAAAATCCCAACAACTGTTTTAGAGATGCCAACAGCCAACAACAGCCAACAGCAGCCAACAGTAGCCAACAGCAGCCAACAGTAGTCAACAGCAACCAACAACAGCCAACAACAATCAACAACAGCCAACAGCTTGTTTCACTGCCATTCTCCAAATCTCTCATCTTCCCCTTTTTCTTATCTTAAACATTTGTCGAGTCTGAGCTTTGTGATGTAGAGGAAAGGTGTATAATGTAGGGGGAGGGGAGAGGAGAGGTGTATAATGTAGTGGGTGGGAGGGTAGAGAATCTCCGAGTCAAGTGAAGGATGTATATAAAACCATTATCATTTCCGGAAGATATCTTCATTTGATGCATGTAGCTATTCCATATTAGAGGGAGGCTTGAATGTCTCTCGAGGAGCAAACGAGGGCTGATTTCCAACATCTTGTTCTTGGCACGTGATGTGCTAGTACATTGAGTTTGGGGGGGAAGTAGGGAGTGTTGGTTGGAGGAAGGAAGAGATTTATCTTAACTTTAATTTTCCTTTCTTGGTTTTTTAAATTCGTTCTTATTAAATAATCTTGTGTGCCGATCTCATTTCTTCCTTCTACTTCCGGTGTTTGTACAAGGCGCGTGCGAAAACCCGGCAACAGAATGTCAGTGTTGTTGTTGTAGCAGCCGTGTCGCCAACATTTCCTCCAATCACGAGATGCTATTGATAAAACTGAGCCGGATAATTTCATTCAGTCACTCGTATGTTTCTTTCTCTCGAAAACTGTAACACTTACTTCTTTCTTACGTCATCTAAACTGTTACACTTACTTCTTACTCACGTCATCTAAACTGTAACACTCACTTGTTTCTTACGTCATCTAAACTGTTACACTCACTTGTTTCTTACGTCATCTAAATTGTTACACTCACTTGTTTCTTACGTCATCTAAACTGTTACACTCACTTGTTTCTTACGTCATCTAAACTGTTACACTCACTTGTTTCTTACGTCATCTAAACTGTTACACTTGTTTCTTACATCATCTAAACTGTTACACTCACTTGTTTCTTACGTCATCTAAACTGTTACACACACGTGTGTCTTACGTCATCTAAACTGTTACACACACTTGTTTCTTACGTCATCTAAACGGTTACACTCACTTGTTTCTTACGTCATCTAAACTGTTACACTTGTTTCTTACGTCATCTAAACTGTTACACTTGTTTCTTACGTCATCTAAACTGTTACACTCACTTGTTTCTTACGTCATCTAAACTGTTACACACACGTGTGTCTTACGTCATCTAAACTGTTACACTCACTTGTTTCTTACGTCATCTAAACTGTTACACTCACTTGTTTCTTACGTCATCTAAACTGTTACACTTACTCGTTTCTTACTTCCTCTAAACTGTTACACTCCCTTGTTTCTTACGTCATCTAAACTGTTACACTCACTTGTTTCTTACGTCATCTAAACTGTTACACTTACTCGTTTCTTACTTCATCTTAACTGTTACACTCACTTGTTTCTTACGTCATCTAAACTGTTACACTTACTCGTTTCTTACGTCATCTAAACTGTTACACTCACTTGTTTCTTACGTCATCTAAACTGTTACACTTGTTTCTTACGTCATCTAAACTGTTACACTTGTTTCTTATGTCATCTAAACTGTTACACTCACTTGTTTCTTACGTCATCTAAACTGTTACACTTGTTTCTTACGTCATCTAAACTGTTACACTT
>MUZC01001512.1:921849-942724 GCA_002072015.1 Radix auricularia
GACCTATAACCAGTGGTAGACAGACTTTATAGTTGGTCCTACAAGCCGACCTATAACTAGTAGTAGACAGACTTTATAGTTGGTCCTACAAGCCGACCTATAACTAGTGGTAGACAGACTTTGTAGTTGGTCCTACAAGCCGACCTATAACTAGTGGTAGACAGACTTTATAGTTGGTCCTACAAGCCGACCTGTAACCAGTGGTAGACAGAATTTATAGTTGGTCCTACAAGCCGACCTATAACCAGTGGTAGACAGACTTTTTAGTTGGTCCTACAAGCCGACCTGTAACTAGTAGTAGACAGACTTTATAGTTGGTCCTACAAGCCGACCTATAACCAGTGGTAGACAGACTTTATAGTTTTTCCTACAAGCTGACCTGTAACTAGTGGTAGACAGACTTTATAGTTGGTCCTACAAGCCGACCTGTAACTAGTGGTAGACAGACTTTATAGTTGGTCCTACAAGCTGACCTATAACTAGTAGTAGACAGACTTTATAGTTGGTCCTACAAGCTGACCTATAACTAGTAGTAGACAGACTTTATAGTTGGTCATACAAGCTGACCTATAACTAGTAGTAGACAGACTTTATAGTTGGTCCTACAAGCCGACCTATAACCAGTGGTAGACAGACTTTGTAGTTGGTCCTACAAGCTGACCTATAACTAGTAGTAGACAGACTTTATAGTTGGTCCTACAAGCCGACCTGTAACTAGTGGTAGACAGACTTTATAGTTGGTCCTACAAGCCGACCTGTAACTAGTGGTAGACAGACTTTATAGTTGGTCCTACAAGCCGACCTGTAACCAGTTGTAGACAGACTTTGGAGTTGAAGACAGACTTTTGATGGAATAATTTTATTTTCTGTGCAACCTTGAACTCGAGAAAATGTGATGGGATAAATAGACCCCATGGTTATATTATAGGACGCTATGGGATGTAAAAGACAAAATGGCATGATAAAGGACGCTTCTGAACTTTATGTAGGACACTATAGGTCAATCTTTGAACACGTGATCAAATATATAGATGATAACTGAATGATCTGTGACGTGGTCTCATGGACTTGTGACGTGGTCTCAAGGACTTGTGACGTGGTCTCATGGACTTGTGACGTGGTCTCATGGACTTGTGACGTGGTCTCAATGACTTGTGACGTGGTCTCATGGACTTGTGACGTGGTCTCATGGACTTGTGACGTGGTCTCATGGACTTGTGACTTGGTCTTATGGACTTGTGACGTGGTCTCATGGACTTGTGACGTGATCTCAAGGACTTGTGACGTGGTCTTATGGACTTGTGACGTGGTCTCATGGACTTGTGACGAGGTCTCATGGACTTGTGACGTAGTCTCATGGACTTGTGACGTGGTTTCATGGACTTGTGACGTGGTCTCATGGACTTGTGACGTGGTCTCATGGACTTGTGACGTGGTCTCATGGACTTGTGACGTTGTCTCATGGACGTGTGACGTGGTCTCATGGACTTGTGACGTTGTCTCATGGAAGTGTGACGTGGTCTCATGGACTTGTGACATGGTCTCATGGACTTGTGACGTGGTCTCATTGACTTGTGACGTGGTCTCATTGACTTGTCACGTGGTCTCATGGACTTGTGACGTGGTCTCAAGGACTTGAGACGTATACTTTGCTGAATTTGACGTGCGCCCCTGGCCTTTGACTTGGACTTTCAAGAAACTACTATGGAGTATGGATAAATTACGTCATATTTATCAAGGAGCATACTAGGAGGGTAATAAATATATTGACATATAAGAAAATGCATATCAACCAAAAAGCAATATATGAGCCATATTGCCATTGCCATGTAGCGGTGATAGCAATGCAACTGGTGAATGTGTTCTGACTCGGGTAAATAACCTAGGGCTTTCACCCGTTGGCCCTCGCATTCGCCTCGTCTCCTTTCGTATCACTTTACTTCTCTAAGGAGCCTCTTAGTCTAAGATAAACCCGAGAGCTAGAAGCCTCAGTCTTTGATTGGATCCGCAGCATCTTCAAAGAAAGCCGTGATTGGCCGTAAGCTCTGAGATGCAAGCACTTAATTGGATGTAAACAACTTGAGACAGAGGGGATTGGTTTGTAGCGAACCACAGAAATAGATCATGTCTTTCGGGATTTAGACTTAAGCCCTCCTATTTATTATCATCTCTTCTTCTATGTAAAAAAAAACAAAAAATGGAACCCAAAACCTTAAAGTTCAGTAATAACATTGTAAACCACGTGATCTATTTCACCCAATCCCAGTCAATCTTACTCGTGTGGCAAGAGTAAACACGGTACGGCATTCGGTAACAAGGCATCTCGAACTGTGTGGGTAGACCCTGGTTAAATGACTACTGCAGATATCAGACTATTGATAGACGTATTTGTAGATTGTCTTGTTCAAGGCTTTTTCTTTAATTAAAAACAAAAGTTGATTACAAGAATAATCCTGCTAATATTTAATATTATTTTATCATTCGCAATTACCGAAAAGATGATTCACTGAAAAGCACAAAAAGATGATTTACTGAAAACCTCTTTAAAGATTATTCAGCTTAGGTCGACCAACCAGCCGCTGAATGGAGGCCCGTGAGACCTACGCACCCACAAACAATAAGATGCTACCACCAGCCACACAGCGCCACTAACAACACCAACACTCACCACTGCAGCTCATCTACCACTTCCAATAACGAGTCGCCAACAAGCCTGGCAACATTTACACCAGATTTACACCAGATTTACACTTTCCTTAACAGCCCCGCAGCAGTCAAACATTCTTTTACTTTTTTTTTTTTTGTTGTTAAAACTGTTTTGGCCCCTGCATCGCCTGCCTCCAGGAAGCCCCTCGCTACCTGCGCCCTCGTTGTTGCTATTCCCAGGCCTCGGCTGTGTACACAATGTTTTCTTAGGTTAAGACCAGCTCGCTGTTAGCGCCATCAACATCCTGCGTGTGACAGGTGGGTTTGAGCCCAATGCCAGACAATCATTCAAATTCGGCGTTAGGTCATTTTACAGCATATGTCAACTGTTAGGTCATTTTACAGCATATGTCAACTGTTAGGTCATTTTACAGCATATGTCAACTGTTAGGTCATTTTAAAGAATATATAAACGGCTAAGGTCATCTTACAAAATTTATCAACTGTTAGGTCATTTTACAAAATTTATCAACTGTTAGGTCATTTTACAGACCAGCACTGTCCCACCAACCGTGTCGGGTGGGGGTGGGGGCAGACGATTCATTTGAATTTGAATGTTTAAAGAAATTATTCGGCTGTATCTTACATAGGCGTCTCCTCGCTTATTTTATTGGGGTGCTAGCAGATATGTGGTAGAACCTGTCCCCAGAACAAGCTAAACAAAGATAACTCTAATGTGAAACCTTCCATCTCGTCTGCTCCTCCAGTGGCCGGGGTCAGCAGACTATATCTCATAGATAATGGTTTATCGCCCTTGTCATAACACATTAGCTCAAACAAACCAACAACATTTAATTATGTAGGTTGTTGGGTTTTTTTTTTCTTCTCTCTCCACGAGGGACTATGGGTTCAACCTTTAAACCAGAGCTCCGACCCCATGACCCCATTCCGTCACAAATATTTACCCCCGTGACCAACGCCATCACCCTCAGTGTATCTGGGACGGCAGCTGTCGTCACGTCATTTTTCATTGACTGACAAGTTGGCCTAGGTTATCAGTAGGTGTTAATGCACCATTACGTATTGAGCAACGGCGGTTCTGTGAATGAGCTGGGAATGTTCTAGAATGTCGGCCTCGTCAAAACAGCAGACGATACCACTCACCACAGCCATTCCAGGTACGGGCGCGTAGCTTAGTGTGATCACGACGCTGCCGCCTGCTGTTATTTGGGATGTGATAGCTTTTGGGACTTGTGCCCTAAGCCCCCTCCCCCCACCCCCCCCCCAAGAATATCTGTGTTATTAAGTTATGTCTCATCGTGTCTGTGTTCAGCCCCAGGTCGACGATTTCATCAACAACAATAAACAAATAGACTCCGTCCAAGAGAACTTTCTTTCACTGGTGGCTGGAGAGAAAACCAAAAAATGCCGCAGATTTTTTCTGACCAGGCAGGACTTGCCAGATTGGCTCGCCTGATGCATCAGTGCCAGGCGGTAATCGCTGACTATCATCTGGGGTGGCGCCCGCTCCTGGTCGCCACTGTTAGGTTCTAATCCGGGACACTTCCAGCGGGAATCTGCGGAAACGATAAGGTGGTGGCACAAGGTGGGGCGGAAACAAAGGGAGAGAGGTGTGTGTAGAATAGTTTGGGTTTGTATGGTGATATAGTTGGTGTGTGTGGTGATATAGTTGGTGTGTGTGGTTATATAGTTGGTGTGTGTGGTGATATAGTGTGTGTGGAGATATAGTTGGTGTGTGTAGAATAGTTAGGGTGTGTGTGGTGATATAGTTGGTGTGGGTGGTGATTGGTGATATAGTGTGTGTGGTGATAAAGTTGGTGTGTGTGGTGAGATAGTTGGTGTGTGTAGAATAGTTTGTGTGTGTGGTGATATAGTTGGTGTGTGTGGTGATATAGTTGGTGTGTTTGGTGATATAGTTGGTGTGTGTGGTGTTATAGTTGGTGTGTGTGGTGTTATAGTTGGTGTGTGTGGTGTTATAGTTGGTGTGTGGTGTTATAGTTGGTGTGTGTGGTGTTATAATTGGTGTGTGGTGTTATAGTTGGTGTGTGTGGTGTTATAGTTGGTGTGTGTGGTGTTATAGTTGGTGTATGTGGTGTTATAGTTGGTGTGTGTGGTGTTATAATTGGTGTATGTGGTGTTATAGTTGGTGTGTGTGGTGTTATAGTTGATGTGTGTGGTGTTATAGTTGGTGTGTGTGGTGTTATAATTGGTGTGTGTGGTGTTATAGACATTATAGTTGGTGTGTGTGGTGTTATAGTTGGGTGTGTGTGGTGTTATAGTTGATGTGTGTGGTGTTATAATTGGTGTGTGTGGTGTTATAATTGGTGTGTGTGGTGTTATAGTTGATGTGAGTGGTGTTATAAGCAGAGAACATACACGGAAGAAAACGAGAGAGGAAATAGAAACACGACGTCTTCACGTGAGACTCGCCCTAAACTCCACGACACGGAGCCCCAAGCCTGTTCTCAATCCCGCTCTCACCTGCCCCTGCCCCGACCACAAAAAAGTGGTGTGTAGAAGCGATACATGGCGGACAGTAGCTAACAGACAGCGGCCATTGTTCTTCAAGCCCTCCACGTTATATTTATCGTCCTCGACCCTCGCCTCTCGCGGCTCGCCTCCGGAAGATTTCCCCGCGATAACATTATTTGCACCCAGTTAGTAAATTTTCTGAAAGAATTAGCGAAAGCTTTTCATCTCGCAATGGTGACAAAGCCCGGAGTGAATAGACCGGCCCCACAACAATGGCTGTTACGGACGTTCTCGATGGTATCTCAGTTTTCACGAGGACTTCATAAATAAAAATTTTTGTTTGCCCCGGATCAAGAATTGACAAGTCCCGCAATAAATAATTAAATAACGATTTGGTTTCGAGCGTTTTAAAGCCCCGCTGTTGTAGACTTGTCCTCGCGTCTCACTCGTCCAAGACGAAGTAAAGGGACTCAATTGTGTGTAAGGTTGTGATTCTCTCCCACGAGGGCACAACATGGGATCGCGAGATCCAAGGGCACCTAAGACAAGCCGATGACAATGTAGAAGGTTTGGACGATATCAGTCGCCGCCCTTGTCTTAATGAGATCGGATTTACTGTCCCTGAAGAAGAGCATTTCCTGTTTGGCAAGCGAGGACCTGGGATAAATATAATCGAACGAGCTGCTAGCGAGAGCTGTGATGTATGTAACCGGAGGAGCTGCTATCTGGGCATTTAATAAAGATCTACAGCATATCAATAAATAACTTATTTACCCAATTCCCCGCACAGGTGATAGCTAGACGGAAGAATTGACACAGTGAGATAAAATGTCATGAATTGTTAGATAAACTCGGAAAGAAGACTTCTAATTCAGTGTAATAAAGAGGTTCTAAATTTATTTTGGTTCAAGGCCATATAGTGGATTTACGAATCAAATAAATGAGTGCTTCTAATTTGAAAGAAAACGTGTAAAAAAACTGAACTACAATTCTCACAAATTAAAACAACGCCCCCACCCCCCACCCATACACACACACCTTATAACAGGATGACTAAAAATTAACAAAAGAACAGAAAACAAAACCAAAAAGTATTTTTTTTTAAAACTACACTCACGCAATCCTGCAGGGGGGAAACGACTGCCAGTGGATTCCCATCATGCAACACATGAAATCAGATGAGGCTACGGCGAGGGCCAGATTTGCATTAAGATAAACGTTGTGAGTGAAGGCACTGCTGCCAGGGCACAGGCGTATTGGGTTACTTAGGTAGGGGCAGGGGGGTAATTAACACATGCAAGGTAATCTCGGAGTTTGCTACCTCTGCTCTATCAATATCTTAGTGCATATTGTTATTATTATTATTATTATTATTATTATTATCATTATATTATTAGTGCAATCGATTGAAGATTATAAGGGGCACATTTGATTTTAAATAGTGTAATCGATTGAAGATTACAAGAGGCACATTTGAATTGAAAGTAAAATGTCGGCGAGGGCAGAAATGATTGAACTGTGTAAATGGATTGTTCCAGAGAAAGACGAAGTTAATTTCATTGTTTACATCAGCTCATATTTTGTTAAAGAGTATTCGCTTCTTGTCACGCCATATCACAAACAGGTGATGGCGGCGCCTCATTGACGCCATACAGAGGCGGCATCTCAATATTACTTGATAGACCCACGTGTTGATATTTGTAAAGTAATGTCGTCCTTTCCACTCGCCCTTGTTTTTTATCGTATCATTATTTTTTTTGACATTTAATATTATATATTTTGGTTTAGGGGATACCCTGACTCGGGTACGTAACACCAAGCCCGCGAGTGAGAACTGTCGTGTATCACGACATAAATAATTGTTTGTTAAAGTTTTGAAATGGCTGCCTTCCCATCAGACCTGAAAGACTGATGAGCAGACGACTCGGTACAAGGTTAACGTCCGATGTTTGAGGAGCTGTCGAGGGACGTGCCGTTTCCTTAGAATCTAATAGCCAGATATGACATCAAACTGCCGACCCACACGAGCACCGGCCCACAATCCATTACACCGGCAAATACTCAAATATTGGATTTGGATCGGCCCCAAACGATAAAATTTTTCAACATTTTTTTTTATTTTAAAAATTAACAAGCATTTCATTTGAGGCTGGGGTAAAAATGGAACAAAGATCGATGTGATAAAACAGAAGATTATAAATCGTTGGCGTTAGAGATCAAACAAAAACAATCCACGAGGTTTTGGGTCAGGTAAGGGCAGGTAATTCACGGTTCAGTTCAGAGTTACTGCACGCTTGTATAAACTTAGTAAATTTTTATTATAATAATAAGTACCCGAGCACAAAAACACAGAGTAATATGAAATATTCTGAGTTCGATAACTACTCTAACACTAACCCTAACCCTTACACTAATCCTAACGCTAACACTAACAATAACCCTAACACTAACAATAACACTAACCCTTACATTAACCCTAACACTAACCTTTACACTAACCCTTACACTAACCCTTACACTAACACTAACACAAATCTTTACACTAACCCTTACCCTAACCCTAACACTAATCCTTACACTAACCCTAACACTAACCCTTACACTAACACTAACCCTTACACTAACCCTAACCCTAATCCTTACACTAACCCTAACGCTAACCCTAACCCTAACACTAATGCTTACACTCTAACAATAATCCTTACACTAACCCTAACCATAAGCCCATGAGAACCAATGACACAGTATCAGTCAGAGCCGCTTAGTACCGACTCAGGTGCTGTCCCATCTCTCGTTTCTGTCTAATATGTTTGTATGTTGTGTTCTGTCAAACATATAAAACGGTCTGGATTTCTATGCTATGATCCAGTTAGAATTAGATACATCGCTATGTACTACAAACCATTTATTACAGTTAGACTTCCAATAAATGGCAGTATGCGATGACGGAGAGATTAATCTCTTCCCCAAAAGGATTGTGGTTTGATTTTGTTGTCTAATTTTAGAGAGTTCGTTGATGTTTGCGAGTATGGCTATCTGATTATGCTTAAACGAGCAGCAAAGCCCGTCCAAGGGCGTTCCGCCGTCGTTTCGTTGGCATGTTGTACCTCCCCTCCAACAGCCGTCTCGACCAGCCATAAATGTGCATCACGTCAAAAATACTATTAATTACAGTTATAACACATAACCGATAAAAACAAAGTTTTTGACTATAAATCCCAACGCTTGTTACTGGTTATTGTTTTTTTACTTTTTAATTATTTGTAAACTTATTAATATTACTTTCATTTGATTTAAGAAACTCCTTACTACACTGATATCCGGGTACTATTCGGATCTGAGATAAGTATTTGCCGAATCCGGATAGTTACGGTCCGGATATCCGGCTGTCCCTTAGTTTATTACGACAAAAGGAATAGTATGTAATTATATATGTGTTTATAAATACCCCCATATAAGAAATATTTGAATTGGCTCATCGCTTTCCACGTAAAATTCACTCACTAATTACAGAATTATATATTTTTTTGACGAAATATGTATCACAACAGAATTTAACAAAATTCACAATTTCCTTTAAACGTTTTAAAATAATAAACCCCTTACATCGTGTGACAATTGTAATGAAATAATTTTTACCTTTATATCAAATAAAGAAAGTACCCATAAAAAAGGCACAGCTCAATTTAATAAGCTGACACGAAAATGTGCACACCGTAGTTTAACAATAATATATATATATAAAAGCAAATAAAATATTGGAAACAAATACTGCACAAAAAGTAACTCGCTTTGAACGTCCGCGTAAACTTGTTCAATATGGACATTATATTTAATTTTTCTGCGGGAGTTTGAGGGACCAATCGCTATCGATGACCGCACAGAAAATTTACTTTTATTATATAGGATTAGCTTTCCAGCTAACGTATAAATTGTGTCTTTGTGGTCAAGATGGCGAGGACAGAAAGTCAGAAATATTATTTCATTCACCAGTGTTGTTAGGATTTACAATTTGTTTTTGTGACTGCATTATTAGTTTTAGAACCTTTATTTTACCCCTAATTGAAAAAAACGTTGCCTTAGTTTTCTGAAACCCAGCGAATGAAATAAAACAATGTCTGGTCGGTAAACTCGCATATTTTGTTGTTTTGTTTCATTTTCATCCAACGCCGGAGCCCTCGCTGCAGTGCTCGGTAGATGCTCTGTTCCTCGTCATGGTGCAACACTTTAATTAGCCGAGTATCAACCTCAATGGGAAGAGCCGGCCGAGCACCAGCCCCCGCCCCCAGCCCACCTCACGCAGATAACTCGTGGCATTCACTACCTTTGATTAAGTTTGGTGTAACCAGAGAGTCGGGTGTCTTGGGGTGAAAGATACGAGGGTGTTCTGGCGTGCTCGGACTGAAAGATATGACCTTACACAGGGCGTATTACTCCCTTCCCTAACATTCACGATGACAGAGACTGATACAAGAGGGTGGATGTTTCCGAGGCCGATACGAGTGGGGGAGGGGGTGGATGTTGCCGAGGGCTGCGGTCTGCTCACTGCTCGCGGCCATGTTGTGAACTACGTCAAACAACAAATCAAGAAAGCCCGGATGAAGTTGTCTTCCGGAGAGACTGAGCAATCCTCGTGGTCAAAGTGGCACGCGTGTGGTCGAAGTGGCACGCGTGTGGTCGAAGTGGCACGCGTGTGGTCGAAGTGGCACGCGTGTGGACGAAGTGTCACGAGTGTGGTAAAGGGGCGCACGAATTGTCAAAGCACCCCTGGCATTAGGACAACGGCTATATTGTAACGTTGCTGTTATTATCTTACTGTGATTCACCTCAGGTTACATTATGTTACAGTACGCTACAATAGGTTACCGTTTGTTGCCGCGTGTTACCGTAAATTACCGCCTGTAGTCGTATTTTCCCCAAAACTTAAAAAAGTGTCATCCTCTAATTTCAATGTCAGTCAAAAAGTTAACTGTCATAGGTATCATATACATATAGTTATATATACATGGTAAAATTTGACATTTTGGATTCTTACAATTATAGCTGAGCTATCTGTATTTTTCAGTTGATAGTAGTTCGCTAGTTTTCATTCTCAAAGCTCCAGATATTTGAGCGGTAACCGTGTGTCGTGATGTAGGAGTAAACAAAGACTCACTTCGACTCTCACAACGACTCACTACGACTCACTTCGACTCACTACGACTCACTTCGACTCACTAAGACTCACCGCGTCTCGCCACCACTTTCACGATGATTTGAATCCTTCCCTAAAGTGAGATTCTACATTTCATGATAAAACTCGTGTTCTTTGTTTGTTTGTTAGTTTGTTTTTAAGTTTTTCCTTCTGCTTTAACAATCGGAAAATCCCAGTCACCACAGCGCGTCTCTCTCTCTCTCTCTCTCTCTCTCTCTCTCTCTCTCTCTCTCTCTCTCTCTCTCTCTCTCTCTCTCTGGATACACGAGTCTCTAGTATCAGGAGTATCAGAAGTATCCATAGTATCAACATCTGGACGAGCCGTTTAAACTTCGCTTACACATCGTCCTGTTTGTTCAGTCTGAGGGCGACATATTAAATCACTTAAAATAGGTCTGCCCAGACATTGGCATACACACAGACTAAGCCGCAAGTTTGTCTGTCCGCTGGAGAGACCCTGATAACGGGGCAAGGCGGACCCACACTGACACCGCCGATGAATGTCCTCCTAAGCCGCAGGGGGGCCATCCACCGATAACCAGTTGTCCTTGTGCCGACTATGATAGG
The DNA here is from genome assembly GCA_002072015.1 of Radix auricularia. NCBI lineage: Eukaryota > Metazoa > Mollusca > Gastropoda > Lymnaeidae > Radix > Radix auricularia. The sequence goes on from MUZC01001512.1 coordinate 932,750, forward strand.
TATCCGTAAAGTAGGTGTCTATACTGTAGGTGTCTATACTGTAGGTGTCTATACTGTAGGTGTCTATACTGTAGGTGTCTATACTGTAGGTGTCTATACTGTAGGTATCCGTAATGTAGGTGTCTATACTGTAGGTGTCTATACTGTAGGTGTCTATACTGTAGGTGTCTATACTCTAGGTGTCTATACTGTAGGTGTCTATAGTGTAGGTATCCGTAATGTAGGTGTCTATACTGTAGGTGTCTATACTGTAGGTGTCTATACTGTAGGTGTCTATACTGTAGGTGTCTATAGTGTAGGTGTCTATACTGTAGGTGTCTATAGTGTAGGTGTCTATAGTGTAGGTATCCGTAATGTAGGTGTCTATACTGTAGGTGTCTATACTGTAGGTGTCTATACTGTAGGTGTCTATAGTGTAGGTATCCGTAATGTAGGTGTCTATACTGTAGGTGTCTATACTGTAGGTGTGTTTACTGTAGGTGTCTATACTGTAGGCGTCTATACTGTAGGTGTCTATACTGTAGGCGTCTATACTGTAGGTGTCTATACTGTAGGTGTCTATACTGTAGGTGTCTATACTGTAGGCGTCTATACTGTAGGTGTCTATACCGTAGGCGTCTATACTGTAGGCGTCTATACTGTAGGCGTCTATACTGTAGGATCTATACTGTATGTATCTATACGGAAAGATTCTTGTAACAATTTAAAATGTAAGTACACTGACAGAACCTTTCTACCGGTAGTCAAATCTTGCAGTCGACTATGACAAAAGTTGACAAGAGAAAGATACTCGTGTTCTATTCGAGAGCTCTCTTTTTCCAACTACAAAAGTTACGAGAAGTCGTCACTTGAGGCAACTTTCAACAATTAGCAAATGTGAATTAAGGAAGCTGGTAATTTGTCCTGGCGACCTCAACGAGGAGCTGTTGACCATTTGAAAAACATGGCCATGGGATAGTCTTGTCATGTGACATCAACACGTCATGTGATAGTCTTGTCACGTGACATCAACACGTCATGTGATAGTCTTGTCATGTGACATCAACACGTCATGTGATAGTCTTGTCATGTCACATCAACACGTCATGTGATAGTCTTGTCATGTCACATCAACACGTCATGTGATAGTCTTGTCACGTCACATCAACACGTCATCTGATAGTCTTGTCATGTCACATCAACACGTCATGCGATAGTCTTGTCATGTGACATCAACACGTCATGTGATAGTCTTGTAATGTGACATCAACACTTATAAAACGTAACTGCTTCTTTTCCCCTGTAATCCATATTTCCTCTACAATTTATTTCTTGCCGTTTTGTTTGTTAGTTGTTTTGCCGATGTTGTTTTGTTTATTAAATATTGTTTTCCCCCCAAGTGCCAGTTTTACCACGCCCACTCACTCCCTGCAAATGAAGGAAAGTCCTCAAATCCCTCTGACAGCCGATACGAACTCGGGGCAGAAAGTGTTTACATCCAGGTGCTAGGCCTGCTGGGAAATTGGATAGCCTGTTAATCCGCAACGGATTACTACGCCCTGGCATTCCCCAAACTTTCCGAAAGTCTTAAACTAAGTCCTGGGGTCTAACAAGGATCAAGGTGTGCTGGCACTTAGAAGACGAACCTTGGCAACAGCCCACGGAGTCAGTGCACCGGTGCACTGGGTCATCGTGGCATGTATCCACCAACAACTCCGCTCATTATTCGCTTCCTTCCAAGACGGCGCAGTGTTTTGTCTGAACGTTATACCAACCAATCAGGAGAGGAGATTATACCAACCAATCAGAGAAGGGGAGTATGCCAACCAATCACATAAACTGACTAGTATTAAAGGGAAATAAGTCTTGAGTGCTATGTTTAAGAACGTCATAAGTAATTAGATGTTTAAATGTCAAATTGTATTTTAGTACACAGAAAATTTAAAGTATGAACTTGTTGCCCTAGAAGTAACATAGACACTCTTGTCCCAGTAGAGACTCTCTTGTCACAGTAGTAACATAGACACTCTTGTCACAGTAGAGACACTCTTGTCCCAGTAGTAACATAGACACTCTTGTCCCAGTACTAATATAGACACTCTTGTCCCAGTAGAGACTCTCTTGTCGCAGTAGTAGCATAGACACTCTTGTCCCAGAAGAGACTCTCTTGTCACAGTAGTAACATAGACACTCTTGTCCCAGTAGTAACATAGACACTCTTGTCCCAGTAGAGACTCTCTTGTCACAGTAGTAACATAGACACACTTGTCCCAGTAGTAACATAGACACTCTTGTCCCAGTACTAATATAGACACTCTTGTCCCAGTACAAACATAGACACTCTTGTCCTAGTAATAACAAAGACACTCTTGATCTAGTAATAACATAGACACTCTTGTCCTAGTAATAACATAGACACTCTTGTCCCAGTAGTAACATTGACAGTCTTGTCCCAGTACTAACAAAAACACTCGTGCCCCATTTTGCCCTCAACTTAAATGTCTGCATATTTGTTAGGTTATTGATGGCAAGACCTTGACCTACATCAGTAAATAACGAGTGTTAGAACATGCTGATCCCCCCCCCCTCGCCACACCTCCATGGATACAATTATCGGCTTACAACTCCACGTGTGGAGGCCAAGATAATAATGTTCAAAGAAATAATTGTGTGAGGCCAATCCCACACAGACCTTCATTCCCATGTCGCTGTATCTCCATTCCCCCTCGAGTTCACTTACCGGCTCTACCCGACTCCCTCATCCCTATTCATCCCCTCCCTCCCTAACAGCCCCATTCCCTCCCTCCGATATCCTCATTTCCATTCTACCCTAACTCCCCCTTTCCCATTCAGGCTAACACTCCGGAGATGCTGAATAACTGGCCGAAACATGTTCATTTAGTCATGTACATGTACGCTGAATAACTGGCCGAAACATGTTCTTTTAGTCATGTACATGTACATGTACGCTGAATAACTGGCCGAAACATGTTCATTTAGTCATGTACATGTACATGTACGCTGAATAACTGGCCGAAACATGTTCTTTTAGTCATGTACATGTACATGTACGCTTCCATTCTCAACCGTCATGACATCAAGACTCATGACATAATGTACACTTTCATTCACAACCGTCATGCTCATGACTCATGACATGTACAAGTACGCCTTCATTCACAACATTACGCTGTCGCTAGTAGTATAGTATGTCACATTAATACACGCATTACGTCTCAAAGGAGGGGCTCTCCCATGAAAGGGATTCTCAAAAATCAAAAGTTGGTGGGCACTTTTAAGTTGCGCCAATTGATTTCTATCAACGTGTTATTTTATATATAATCTAGAGTGAGGTCCGATAAAATAAAACTAATAATAGATAAAAAAGGATAATCAAATCAAGTAATAAACTAAACAGAGGAAGGGATTGAAGCACTGATTTGAGAACCACCTTTCATTTCCAATTAATTGATTCGCTTGGCGCTAACGTAGCAGAGCGTGGAGTGTAACAAAGAACTCAACAGACCAGCTGTGACCACTACTGCAGTGGTGGCCCATCCAACGGCCCACATCTGTTAACTAACAGGATGCGAGCATTGTTTTAAAGAATAATTTCATTTAATGGGACGAAGTGGGTCCTTCATTTCTTTAGATTTTTTGTAAATGATTTTTAGGGTATACGAAAATTAGACAAACCACATGACCTAAAGTCCAGTACACCACCATGACCTAATATCCCATACACCACTATGACCTATTATCCCATACACCACTATGACCTAATATCCCATACACCACTATGACCAAATATCCCATACACCACTATGACCAAATATCCCATACACAACCATGACCAAATATTCAATACACCACTGTGACCTAACATCTCGTACACCACCATGACCTAATATCCCATACACCACCATGACCAAATATCCCATACACCACTATGACCAAATATCCCATACACAACCATGACCAAATATCCCATACACAACCATGACCAAATATCCCATACACAACCATGACCAAATATCCCATACACCACTATGACCTAATATCCCATACACAACCATGACCAAATATCCCATACACAACCATGACCTAATATCCCATACACAACCATGACCAAATATCACATACACCACCGTGACCTAATATTCAATACACCACTGTGACCAAATATTCAATACACCACTGTGACCAAATATTCAATACACCACTGTGACCAAATATTCAATACACCACTGTGACCAAATATTCAATACACCACTGTGACCTAATATTCAATACACCACTATGACCAAATATCCCATACACCACCGTGACCTAATATTCAATACACCACTGTGACCAAATATCCCATACACCACCATGACCAAAGATTCAATACACCACTGTGACCAAATATTCAATACACCACTGTGACCAAATATTCAATACACCACTGTGACCTAATATTCAATACACCACTGTGACCAAATATCCCATACACAACCATGACCAAATATCCCATACACAACCATGACCAAATATCCCATACACAACCATGACCAAATATCCCATACACAACTATGACCTAATATCCCATACACCACTATGACCTAATATCCCATACACCACTATGACCTAATACCCCATACACCACTATGACCTATTATCCCATACACCACCATGACCAAATATCCCATACACCACCATGACCAAATATCCCATACACCACTATGACCTATTATCCCATACACCACCATGACCTATTATCCCATACACCACCATGACCAAATATCCCATACACAACCATGACCAAATATCCCATACACAACCATGACCAAATATCCCATACACCACTTTGACCAAATATCCCATACACCACTGTGACCAAATATCCCATACACCACTATGACCAAATATCCCATACACCACTGTGACCAAATATCCCATACACCACTGTGACCAAATATCCCATACACCACTGTGACCAAATATCCCATACACCACCATGACCAAATATCCCATACACCACTATGACCAAATATCCCATACACCACTGTGACCAAATATCCCATACACCACCATGACCAAATATCCCATACACCACCATGACCAAATATCCCATACACCACTGTGACCTAACATCTCGTACACCCCGAGGACGTGTCGACATTGTAAAAGCGCCGCTACAGATCAATGTAACGACTTTGTCCACCAAACTTGTGCCTTCCATTTCATCACGGTGTAATTACTTCACATTAAACGGGGGATTATCTGATAATCCAACTTTTATGAGATCTAAGGTCAGGCTGACATAGATTAGTTCCCACTAACGCACTTAAATGTGGAGTCGTGACCTTGAGTTAGTTTTGATAGAACAACAAAGAAGCTAATTGAAAACAATTTTAGAACCTCTGGTCGGTCGCCATTTGTTCCTTTTAATCTTCTAACGTCTGGGAAACTGATATCACATCTTTAGCGATGAGCATTTTCGGTTGGCTATTTAGATAGCCATTTATCTACCTATAGTCATAGCAGTTTTAGACCCACTCACAAAGAAAACTGAATATAACAAAAAATAACAATGTATCTTCTGCAAACTCTGTTTGCCCGAGACATGACGCAAGCAGAGGAATCAAAGAATATGTACGGCACATAAGAACTGAGTGTCCTGCACATATGAACTAAGTGTCCAGCAAATGAACTAAGTGTCCAGCATATGAACTAAGTGTCCAGCAAATGAACTAAGTGTCCAGCATATGAACTAAGTGTCGAGCATATGAACTAAGTGTCCAGCATATGAACTAAGTGTCCAGCATATGAACTAAGTGTCCAGCATATGAACTAAGTGTCCAGCATATGAACTAAGTGTCCAGTATATGAACTAAGTGTCCAGCATATGAGAGTTGAACCCATTCACCTTGCACAACCATTAGCCCAGAATGAAATTAAGTTAAATGAAGGTGTGTAATGTGTGTGCTCGGATATCACGACCGGAAGTGATGTTCAACTTTCGCTTTGTTTTCAAGAGACACAACTTAGGTCAGTCGTAATTCTGCCAGCAATTCATTGTTCGTACATCGAAGGTATTGAAGTATAGAAGCTATCTCTATAATACACCTAAGAGGATGTAAGCCATGGATAAACGTAGGACGCAGTAATCTTCAGTATAGAGCAGGAGCGTCTGTAACATATGAGATGAGATCACATAACAGCAATCTCATTAACTTTAACAGAATAAGAAAGTCCATTATTTGTTTACCTTTGGTTTGGTTTTCTTTAAAATCTCAGCTCCTGTTAAGATTCCTGTGGGGTAAAGGGGGGGGGGGGAGAACAACACACAAGTGACTCGCCTGGCGCGAATAACTATGACCACGTGACGCAGCTCGTGCTTATCACCTTCATCCGTGTCGTGTAATCAGATGGTGATGACCTTTACCTTCGGTGTCCTAACTTCCTTCCGCCGTGGAGCGCCTTGCCATGAATGAACGCTGCCAGGAACTCGGCAAGTCTCGGCCAGGATGACTCAACTCGTCATCTCCAGGTCCAGTGTTAAAATTTGTCATTCTATGGACACGAATGTTTGTTAGTGTACAAACCTTGTCATTCTATGGACACGAATGTTTGTTGCCGTAAAAACCTTGCACGCCTCAGACTAGTACACTCCGCACCTCACATAGTGTTAAGGACTTTGACACCCCCCCCCACACACACACACCTGTATCCCCTGTACTCCAGGAGTAGAGCCTCTCATTAAATTTAATACCCAGTCTTAAGGTGGATCTCCATTTTTTAAATCTATTTAAAACTACAGCGTTTGTTTTTTTAAATATACTAATTAATTCTGCACCCCCATTGTGCTGCGACTATGACTACAGCAAAGAGAAACCCTTCTCTCCAGGCTCAAATCCGCTTTGAATGCAATAGCTGTAGTTGTATGAGATGTTGTTGTTTCCTACCAATAGTTGTAGTTGTATGAGATGTTGTTGTTTCCTAACCGCTGCTGTAGTTATATGAGATGTTGTTTCCTACCAGCATCTGTAGTTGTATGAGATGTTGTTGTTTCCTACCAATTGTTGTAGTTGTATGAGATGTTGTTGTTTCCTACCAGCTGTTGTAGTTGTATGAGATGTTTTTGTTTCCTACCAGCTGTTGTAGTTGTATGAGATGTTGTTTTCTACCAATAGCTGTAGTTGTATGAGATGTTGTTGTTTTCTACCAGCTGCTGTTGTTGTATGAGATGTTGTTTCCTACCAATAGCTGTAGTTGTATGAGATGTTGTTGTTTTCTAACAGCTGCTGTAGTTGTATTTAACAAATGTTTTAAAATACATATTTTATATCAATATAGTTCTAAGACTTACATTTCGAAGGCGTATTGTAGATATCACAAGGGAGGGCGCTATACACCAGATGACACCCACATTACATCTGTCCAAATATCCACTTCTGTTTACATGCTTCAATCTACCAGCGATTGTTGACATTGAGAGACTTGAAGAACTGCGTGTTGCCAGTCAGTCTTCAGCTTCGTCTTGACATACTGACGTCACACATCTAACTCCGCCCATCCTATTTGAAGGAGGCTCGAGGGTTTAAGTCTTAATTTTCAGATGGTCTTATTTTTTTATGTTACAGGCTAGTAGTCCTTAGTAGGCTAGTAGGACAATCATATAACAGTAAAATCTTAATGCCACCACATATATTGTTCATCTACTACTGGACACCATACAATCTCATCATGGACACCACACAATCTCATCATGGACACCACACAATCTCATCATGGACACCACACAATCTCATCATGGACACCATACAATCTCATCATGGACACCATACAATCTCATCATGGACACCATACGATCTCATCATGGACACCGTATTTTGATTGACGACCTATAGCGTACACCCGATAGCACGCCGAAACTGTTCTTGTAAACGTTTTAATTGAGACAAAGTGATGACTGCCTGTATAAGGTTCGGTGACGAGTTTCTAGGTCACCGTACCTCGTTGATGTCAGGGCGGTACACGAGGGCTGCCATAAATGCGCCCCACGTCAACCCTCGTGCTCCTGTTGATGTCAGGGCGCCTGGATTTATCGCGTTCCGCCAACCCAACAAGGGGCCGTCCAGGAGAGGGCCGTCCCCAAAACATAAGATATTACCGCTATAAAAATGACACAACATGGGACAGTTTGACTCGCGGGCTGAGTTCACTAGTAGCTGGGGTTTTTTTTTCTCTCGACAGTGCCTCGTCCTTTGCTACGGCATGGGGCGGATATATTATATCACAGAAACTCAATTTTTTTTTAACCTATCTCGTTTGTAGGCCGGTATGGAAATGTTATAGAACTTGGGTTACTTGAAGACTTCAAGGAATTTCATCTATAACAATTTGAGAAAATAGGTGACAGAATCGCCGCAATGCCTACGTTATATCATCAGCAAACTCTGTTACATAAATTAGACGCCAGACATCTTTAAAAAAAAAAGTCTCCACGTTCCTAAACTTAACGTGCCAACGAATAAGAGTGATGTCCCTTTATTGTTTTTCTATTAGCGGACGTATTTCTTCACAGCGTATTTGAGTGTGACTGAGATCTTAGAGACCAGACCATAAAACGCTACTAGCTAATAAATCACAGGCCGCTATCAAGAGGACGGAATTCGTACACGGGGCAATCACTAACTCTGGAATGTGTGGACATCGGGAGGTTAGCCGGGCAAGAATGTTTTCGCGCGGCGGGAATTTGTTATAACAAATATTTATTGGAAATGTTGGTGGGCTGTGAGGCTTGGTTACTGTGTATGCGGGTAACATAAATATATGGGGGCACAAAGATATAACTTGAGATCCTCTTGGGTATATTCTTCTCCATGATTTGAAAGGTTCCAACGTTATTAGCGGTGCTTCCGGGATGGCCAATAAAAAGAAATACTTAAACATATTTGTTTTTAAAAAAAAAAACGTATATCTTATATGAAAACCTTTGATGCAGATATTTGGGTTCACTGTTTATGACGTAATTGTAAGTGACATGTGTCAACAATACCCCCACCCCACCCCTTTATGCTGATCTACAAGGCAATTATTTAATGGTAGCAGATGATGTCACTCATTTGACCCCCCCCCCACCCCTCCAAGTCCAGCATTAACATCTCCTACTGCCTCAGACTGTAGCAGACGACTTCAACATTATTGTGTTCATGTTAACCTAGAACTTGGCCAGGAAGTCCCAATGACCAACAGTGACCAATAACTTGGACAGGAAGTCTCAATGACCAACAGTGACCAATAACTTGGCCAGGAAGTCCCAATGACCAACAGTGACCAATAACTTGGCCAGGAAGTCTCAATGACCAACAGTGACCAATAACTTGGACAGGAAGTCCCAATGACCAACAGTGACCAATAACTTGGCCAGGAAGTCCCAATGACCAACAGTGACCAATAACTTGGTCAGGAAGTCTCAATGACCAACAGTGACCAATAACTTGGACAGGAAGTCTCAATGACCAACAGTGACCAATAACTTGGACAGGAAGTCTCAATGACCAACAGTGACCAATAACTTGGCAGGATGTCTCAATGACCAGCGGTGGCTCAGAGCTTGGCCAGTAAGTCTCAATGACCAACGGTGGCCCAGAACTTGACCACGGAGTCCCAATGACCAACGGTGGCCCAGAACTTGATTACGGAGTCCCAATGACCAACGGTGGCCCAGAACGATTGGCCAGGAAGTCCCAATGACCAACTGAGTCTTACATCTACTCATATCTACCGACCTGACAGTGTAGCCCTTTGATGTTTCGTGGCCCGGTAAATCCAGTAGTAAAGTACGCTGTAAGACGAGCCAGCTCTAGGGTCGGAGGTCACAGAGCCAGGGTCACAGCCAACGAGTCCCATCCATCACGAGCCTGGTGCCGAGCCCCATTCACCATTGTGGAATCTTGGAGTTTTTCCCCTCGCTTACGCCTCGGCTTATCTCTCTACCATTTTTCA
>MUZC01001512.1:951033-961611 GCA_002072015.1 Radix auricularia
GGAAATGACATTGACCTATTGTACCAGGGAAATGACATTGTCCTATTGCACCAGGGAAATGACATTGTCCTACATACAAGGGAAATGACAATGTCCTACATACAAGGGAAATGACATTGTCCTATTGCACCAGGGAAATGACAATGTCCTACATACAAGGGAAATGATAATGTCCTACATACAAGGGAAATGACAATGTCCTATTGTACAAAGAGAATTCCATTGTCTCATTTATATTGTGTAGGAAAAACGTCATGTAATTTACACATCCAAGTTCTCAAACTCTAACACGGCCCAATGTTTCATATCCAACTAGAACAACAATTCAATCATAACGTGTTACACATGTTAAACAATGTTGACCCAGTCGTGGACAGCCATTCCTACTCAGTGGGGCGGGGGAGGCTTGGAATACCTTCTCACCCCCGACACCCCTGAAAGCTTAAAGGAAACATGTGCTGGGGTGCGTCAGAGGCGTCTCCCGATAAATAGTCGCGGCCACCCCATCAATCCTGGCTGTAAAGAGGCCGGGAGGTGAGCGCCGTTAAGTAGCTAACTTTCCAATGAAACAAAGTGCCTCTGGCTCGACGTACGGACACGTTATCAGAGAACCGACTCGTGTTTTCTGGCCACGGAGATCAGACGCGAGCCGTTGGCGAGTGTGCGTGCTTGGCCACCTCGTATGAGTTATGGACAAGGGAAATAAGTATGTGATCACTGTGCGAAGAGTGAGAATAGGGGGAGTAAGTTGGAAAAAATTGTGCGTTGGGGGGGGGGTAAATTAAGTTGACGGGATGAGTGTGTCGTCAATGAAGCAAGATATGGACACGCTTTGCTGAGCTTAAATGATTTTTCCTTTGTTTGTGAGAGTGGGCCTCAGAGGTGTCACTAGGGTTGGTGTCACCCGGGGCGGTAGCTCATGGTGTCACCCCCTCACTCACGACCTAACCCATAGAACTCCTCCGAGTTTTCCATTGCAAAATAACAGGAATATTCAGAATTTTACATTTTGGTGTCACCCCCCTGATGGTGTCACCCGGGGCGGCCCGTCCCACCGCACCCCCTAGCGACGCAACTGATTTGGTCTCATGTTATAAATGTACGCTATTTTAAGAACAGAATCAATTGTGACACGGTCAGTTTTTCTATCTATGGAATACATTTGATTTGAAAGACATACAAACACAACCAATCAGAACTTGATCAGTTCATGTACCTGTGATACGTTGTCCTTATGTTCATTCGGAAAAACTGGTTGTACTTGTAGTTATGTTAGCCAGCTCAAGTGTGTTAGAGCAGTTTGACACTATCCTTGATGTTAGAGCAGTTTGACACTATCCTTGATGTTAGAGCAGTTTTACACTATCCTTGATGTTAGAGCAGTTTTACTCTATCCTTGATGTTAGGGCAGTTATACTCTATCCTTGATGTTAGGGCAGTTATACTCTATCCTTGATGTTAGGGCAGTTATACTCTATCCTTGATGTTAGAGCAGTTGTACTCTATCCTTGATGACAAAATTTATCCTTGTTGACCTAGTTGCCTCTCCTAGCGTGGTGACGTGGTTATCTCCCTTAACCTGAAGAAGCAAGAGCTGTGAAGCCCCTTGGTTGTTATTTATAACGTTATTACCCCCCTCCCACACCCTTTCCAAATTTGTTTCTGTTTCAAACAATTCGCTTACACACGAGTAAACGCTACTATCCCCAGTTGAAAATATTGTACAATTAAAGGGAAAAAAACAAACATTAAGACTTTCAATTAGATATATAATTCTACACACACTCACACACCACTACACTCTTACAGCCCACCACACACACTCTTTCTCGCACACTCCTCCACACATTCACACACAGTCCCAGGAATAGCCCTCGTGCTTTGTGAGGTCCTCATTCAGCCCTCGCCTTCTCATTGTCTTCCCACGAGTAAATGGCCGCCGTGGTATTGGAGGGGAGGCAACTATCGTGGCTAGGAAATGAGTTTCTCCGAGCAGGGCTAATGTGAGCTTTAGGCCTAATTACCGCCCATGTTGGAATGAATCGACGGGCCTGTCAGCTGCCCACCTATTAACTCCGTCTGTCTGTGGGCGCAGGAGAAACTATTACACTCGTGACGTCCTTCTGCTCTTACTTGTCCACATTTAAAACCCTCGGAGACCCTCGTTGACATGCCCTTATCTCGTCTATCGGAATGCCTTTCAATTATTAAGGACACCCACTTGGAAGTTGTTTCACAACATGGTGCGACTTACGGCGTTTAGTCAGAGTTTGGTCAATGTTAATTACTTGGTTCTATCAGCCTGTAATAAAGATTCACTATGACTCGTTGCTATCGTGCACACATTGTAAAAGTCAATATCTGATAGAACAAGACAAAGTCAATATCTGATAGAACAAGACAAAGTCAATATCTAATAGAACAAGACAAAGTCAATATCTAATAGAACAAGACAATGTCAATGTCTGATAGAACAAGAGAAAGTCAATATCTAATAGAACAAGACAAAGCCAATATCTAATAGAAAAAAGACAATGTCAATATCTAATAGAACAAGACGAAGTTAATATCTAATAGAACAAGACAAAGTCAACATCTAATAGAAAAAGACAAAGTCAATATCTAATAGAACAAGACAAAGTCAATATCTGATAGAATATGTTTTAAGATAGATCTTTTTATCTATGTTAATGAAACTTTTAACCTCTATCCTTAAAAACAGGGTCCAGAAAGTCCGTAGACCCTAAATGTCCCTAAACCCTGAAAGTCCGTAGACCCTAAATGTCCATAAACCCCGAAAGTCCGTAGACTCTAAAAGTCCGTAGACCCTAAAAGTCCGTAGACCCTAAAAGTCCGTAGACTCTAAAAGTCCGTAGACCCTAAAAGTCCGTAGACTCTAAAAGTCCCTAGACCCTAAAAGTCCGTAGACTCTAAAAGTCCGTAGACTCTAAAAGTCCGTAGACCCTAAAAGTCCGTAGACCCTAAAAGTCCGTAGACCCTAAAAGTCCGTAGACTCTAAAAGTCCGTAGACTCTAAAAGTCCGTAGACCCTAAAAGTCCGAAGACCCTAAAAGTCCGTAGACCCTAAAAGTCCGTAGACCCTAAAAGTCCGTACACCCTAAAAGTCCGTAGACCCTCCGGACAGCTTACACGTACTGCCAGTCCCTAATCCCCGATAGTCCCGGTTCCCTGCGGTCCCCAGTCTCTCGTGGTCCCCTCAAGAACTTTGTCCCCCATCAGTCCACTTCCGCCTGCCCCGTCTGCTATCTCCCTCTCTTTGGTCAACTCACAGTTTGTATTTACTCTCATTCACCAAGACGAGTGGCCGTGATTAGCCCAACTGGTGAGGGTCCAACGAGGGCCCTCGCCACCCCGGCTCGTTGGCACACATACGAGAACACACTCGGGGACAGACAATCTCTTAATGACTCCTCGTCTCCTTCTGGACAGACGCTTTCAAAATACAAGGGAAAAATACTCGCTCGTCTCAAATCGATTGTTCTCAAAATAAAAAATAAAAAAACTCACCCTCGTTCCCTACCCCCGCCCCTTTCCATTTGGTACCCCACATCTCGCCGTCCTAACGGGGGGCTTCGAGAAGACTTCTGAAATAATCCCTTTGTTTTTCCACTCGCACGTGCGGTGTCTTAAGGACGACCGTCAAATGTCCGGCTGTTTGGATTAAACATTTATGCCCTCCCCCACTCCTCGGCCACATCTCCCACGAGTGCTCGTTTGACAGTTAGGACGGCATGTTTCTGACCTGGTCTGGTCGCCTTGCGGGCTACCGAAAGTTGTGATCGGCTGGACAGATTGACATGGGCATGGCGCCTTTAATAGGACTTCCAGTCCCTGTGTGTTGGACAGTCACACAGCTAAGGTCATGACTTGTTCCACCCATCATATGACTTGTTCCACCCATCATATGACTTGTTCCACCAATCATATGACTTGTTCCACCCATCATATGACTTGTTCCACCCATCATATGACTTGTTCCACCCATCATATGACTTGTTCCACCCATCCCATCATATGACTTGTTCCACCCATCATATGACTTGTTCCACCCATCATATGACTTGTTCCACCCATCATATGACTTGTTCACCCATCATATGACCTGTTCCACCCATCATATGACTTGTTCCACCCATCATATGACTTGTTCCACCCATCATGTGACTTGCTCCACCCATCATATGACTTGTCCCATCCATCATGTGACTTGCTCCACCCATCATATGACCTGTTCCATCTTTGTTTCACTAATCAAGCGGCTGTAGAGCTCACGATGAGAATCAGAATTAAACATGACCTCTGACATTTCTAACGTGCAAGATAAAGAGCGTATATACAGACAATAGAGTTATATGTATGTACACTCAATGATTGCACTGCAACCTATGTTCTAGATACACGGTTGGAAAATATGTAGTGCTTTTAAATTTGTTTTAGCGCCAATCTTCGCAAAAAGGAAGATTTTTGCAAAAATCATTGTACTTTAACTAATTTATAACTCAAGTCTTTCAGTTTAATGGACTTAAAAACGGTTGCTTTATATTATGACAGACATGATTGGCTTTTCAAAAAAATTGTTATACGTCTCTAACACGTCACCAACACGTCATCAACACGTCACTAACGAGGTATCATTCTATTTCAGGGGACTACCCTTTTGGCAGCAGTGACCCACTTACACAAGGACTTCCGGAATGGGAGCTCCAACCGGAACCTTACTACTACGTCGTCAAGAATCAACCAGTGACCATAACATGTCGGGCTACCCCAGCAATACAGGTGAGAATTATCATTAACTTGTGCTACCCCAGCAATACAGGTGAGAACTATCATTAACTTGTGCTACCCCCAGCAATACAGGTGAGAACTATCATTAACTTGTGCTACCCCAGCAATACAGGTGAGAACTATCATTAACTTGTGCTACCCCAGCAATACAGGTGAGAACTATCATTAACTTGAGCCATCCAAGCAATACAGGTGAGAACTATCTTTAACTTGTGCTACCCCAGCAATACAGGTGAGAACTATCATTAACTTGAGCCATCCAAGCAATACAGGTGAGAACTATCATTAACTTGTGCTATCCTAGAAAACAGGGATAAAACTGGTGCTCGTAGAACATTAAGACAGTGGAACTATTGTTCTATCGTGGTGCTCTTAGTACAATGAGACAGTGGAACTATTGTTCTATCGTGGTGCTCTGAGTACAATGAGACAGTGGAACTATTGTTCTATCGTGGTGCTCTTAGTACAATGAGACAGTGGAACTATTGTTCTATCGTAGTGCTCTTAGTACAATAAGACAGTGGAACTATTGTTCTATCGTGGTGCTCTTAGTACAATAAGACAGTGGAACTATTGTTCTATCGAATGTAACAAGTAGATCATAGCTCTTGTCACAGCTCATATGAGTTCTTTCCACTAGTCATATTCTAGTGAATGTTGTTTTTTCATATTGATGGAGTTGATTCTAAATTAATTAGTTTTATCATTTTACTAGTGAGTTACCTACCCGTCATAACTAACAGAAGTTTTCAAAATAAATATATTTCAGCTGAAATCTATTAATTTTGAAACATACACATCAGAATAAAAAAACAATGCAATTGATAACTTTCATTTATTTTATGTAGTTTTATTTTATTCATTTATTTCCTTATTGAACAATTTTATGCGGACGTTTGAAAATAGTTATTTTTGGTACAGTATTTTAAGGCTTTTTTTTTTTTTTTTTTTTTGCGACGCGCTGTGTTCTAAAATAAGTAAGGTTACAAACAGATGGCCGGACGGGATATACATAGATAATATTTTTATTTTATGGGGCTGGTATACGCGGAAATGAAAATAGCGGGGGAAAAATGTATGTGTGTGTTTGTATGTGTGTATTTATGTGTGTGTGTGTGTGTTGTCTGTGTGTTGTCTGTGTTGATGTATTTGTGTCTGTTTGTATGTGGATGTATCAGGGAAGTAGAGATTAGAGAATAAATATTTTGTTTCTTTCCCCCACTAGAACTAATCTAGAATACACAAACATAACAGATGTTTCAACATACATTAACGTATGTTAGTTTAATTGAAATAAAGGGAGACAAAAAATCTTCATAGTTGTGTACATTTGAAAGTGAATGTTAAAGTCATGTACTTGCTTAGAATATTTGAAAGTCTGAAAGTTTTTTAGGGCCTCTGGATTCTGTGCATACTAAAAATAGTGGACAGATGTATGTTCTGTTGTACTATGTTCCTTAGCGTTACGGAATGAGACAGAATGCGTGGACTGGGTTTTCATGATACATTATATGGCTGGATGGATGTTATTGTGTGAGTCTATAGACGCAATGGATGTTATTGTGTGAGTCTATAGACGCAATGGATGTTATTGTGTGAGTCTATAGACGCAATGGATGTTATTGTGTGATATATGTCCCAATAGTGGATATATGTCAAAAATAGTGGATAAATTTCCAAACAGTGGATAGGTGTCCCAACAGTGGATAGATGTCCCAATAGTGGATAGATGTCCAAATAGTGGATAGATGTCAAAATAGTGGATAGATATCCATCCATTTCAAAACATTGTATGCAGTAGTCTGAATGTCTAATGTTTTTATAAACTCACTTCAATATTTAGGTCACCAAATTCCCACTACTTTCAGATCACCTTCAAATGTGTTGGTCACCAAATCCCCACCAAGAACCAGGTCAATAAAGAGAAGGTGGACCCACGGACCAGGCGGAAAACTCTCGAGTCCAGCATCGAAGTGACCAAAGAAGAGCGGGACGAGTACTACGGGACCGATGGCTACTGGTGTGAGTGCATCGCCTGGAACAACGTCCAGGGCTCGGACACACCACAGAGCATCAAGAGTACGCGAGGAGTGGTGGTCACTGCATGTAAGTTACAAGGATTCTCAAACCAAATCTTTCTTCATAACCACCGTTTGTCTTCATCACAGACGTCCTCCATTGTCAGTATCAATACCACCGTCTGTAATCCGAATATTTTCAGTATCGATACTACTGTCCGTAATCCGAATATTGTCATTATCGATATCACTGACATTAATCTGTTTATTGTCAGTATGGATATCACTGACTGTAATCCGAACATTATCAGTATCGATACCAAAGACCGTAATCCGAATACCACCACCAGGTCACGTCCTCCATTGTGAGTATCGATATCACTGACTGTAATCCGAATATTGTCAGTATCGATACAATGGACCATAGTCCGAATACCACCACCAGGTCAGGTCCTCCATCGTCAGTATCGATATCACTGACCTTAATAGGAATACTACCACCAGGTCAGGTCCTCCATCGTCAGTATCGATATCACTGACCTTAATAGGAATACTACCACCAGGGCTCTAAGAACACGGAGTGGAGTTGAAGCAATTGTTACAATGACATGATGGCGTCTTGACATTTTGGGACTATTAGAAAACTGTGCCGAGAAGACATGAGACATTAAACTACAGACATTTAAAACAGATATTTAAGTACAGACGTCGGACTACGAAACTACCATCCTTAAGACAACCACATCATAGCTTCCACAAAAACATCCATTGCATCAATCTAAGCATTAACAGCGTCGATAGACTCACACAATAACATCCATTGCGTCTATAGACTCAAACAATAACATCCATTGCGTCTATAGACTCACACAATAACATCCATTGCGTCTATAGACTCACACAATAACATCCATTGCGTCTATAGAATCACACAATAACATCCATTGCATCTATAGAATCACACAATAACATCCATTGCATCTATAGACTCACACAATAACATCCATTGCGTCTATAGACTCACACAATAACATCCATCCAGCCATATAATGTATCATGAAAACCCAGTCCACGCATTCTGTCTCATTCCGTAACGCTAAGGAACATAGTACAACAGAACATAACAGTTATCTTCTTAGATATACAGACGCTCCTTCTATGCAGAAGATAATTCCGTCCACAGACCATGTCAGATGATCTGTAGGCAAGTGATGCAGCGTTCACAGGCCACGGCTATGAGGGTTCCACGCATTACCCAGCCGCCTAACTAATGTTAGGTACCCATTCGGAGCTGGGTGGACTCGGGGACGCCCTAAGCCCCGGGAACAAATCTTTGCCTTCGCATGGATTCGAACACGTGACCAACGGTACGCTAGTCGAGCGGGCTGCGACTCGACCACAAGAAAGGTATCATTTTGGTTTCGAGATTAACAGAGCGTGTGGTGTTTCTCGCCTTAAGATATTATATATATGACGTCATTGTTTGAGCTTATATTTTAATTTTGGAAAAGGGAGCGATTTAAAAAGAACACTGATTCGAACATAACATTCACGTGAGATACTCGGGCTTTTGAAAAAACGTGGGCGTATAGGCGCCCCTGAATTCCCTCCAAAAAGTGGACGCTCCAGCACAACTTAGTCTTAAGGATAAAATCTGCTTGGCATCTACATCGGGGTAGCATATAAACTCAAGGCTTAAACGCGAGAGGAACCGATTCCTATTCAAGTTTAGCATTGATACGAGACTTGTGTGAAATAAACGGTGAACTACGGCAGGGGAGCTAACTACTGGACCAGCCGGCCGTGAGATTGACTTAACCATCAGCCATTACAGGGGCCGGCAGCCGGTTAATTGTTTATAAGTGAGTGAAAGACGCGATCAAATCATCCACGAGAACGTCTCTCGTTTATTGGGTAATCGAACTGACGGCCATCCAAAGGCCGAGGGCCCGGTAGCACCCTCACTTCCGTCGGATCAATTTCCTAACGGCTGGAGAGCTTGCTTTTCCGACGCTTTTTGGTTTCCCCATTTTTTTTTTTAAAATCCAGGTTTCTGCTCTCGCTTTCTTCTCGGGATTTCTCTTGTATTTACGGAAGCAGACAGGCGCCATTTACGACGACACGAGACTCGTGGCTTCTGAAAATAATTCTTTGGGCTGACGTCATGTTTTTTTTTATTATTATTTTTTTTAATGTTGTGTATTGACAACATGATCTCAGACCAATATTTTTTTTTTTATAAAAAATATACTGACATTAAGTCGTCCCTTTAAAACATAGGGTAAAATAAAACATAGAGTCGTCCCTTTAAAACATGGGGTAAAATAAAACATAAAGTCGTCCCTTTAAAACATGGTGTAAAATAAAACATAGAGTCGTCTCTTTAAAACATGGGGTAAAATAAAACATGGAGTTGTCCCCTTAAATCATGGGGTAAAATAAAACAAGGAGGTCCCTTAAAACATGGTGTATAATAAAGCATTTCTTCCCTTTAGAACATATAAGTGTAAAAAGTGTTTTTTTTAAAAACCGGCCGTTTCACCACATCTGACGCGCTGTGTTAAAGTCCTGACTGTTGTGTCGTCTGCTACTCGCCTTTCCCCCCATAAAGCAAACTTGAAATGAGCGTTTCTTTACGAGCATGGTAGTCTGCTGGCAAGTGCGCTAAGATCTGTATCTGGGATGTGAAAAGTCTCGTTGCCGAGACGAGGGCTGCCCATCAGTATTGCCACCTCTCGTCTTCTCGTTGATTGCTTCTTCTCCCCGCCCCGCGCCCTGATATCCCATAGCAGCTACTCCCAGATACTCACAGACGATAAGTCACACAGGTTCCACATTTTTCTTTGAATGCTTCAACTGACATGCTATTTGGCATTCTTAGCTTTTTCAAACGAGGGTTCTCAACTATTTGAATCTGCCGACAAAGAAAAACAAAATGATTGCGTGGAATTGAGATGATCTCTATAAATTAATTGCGCACAATCCATTAACCTTGGCGTGTAGGGTTGTTGTTTCAAGGCCATTCCAAGGCTCTAATGAATGTTGTTTTTTAAAAAACAAAAACAAACAAACAAACAAACATGTTTTTTAAAAATGTTTATCACTATTACGTACACAAAGTCAGTTAGTCTCAGCGTTTCTAAAACTGTTGAAATTTGGTGACCGATGGATTAGTTTCAAATTGACCCAATGAACTAGGACCAGATCTGTTAAATAAATTTGACGCCTTAGATGTTTGTTTATCGGACCTTAAGTAGCCGGTCCGGGGACAGCTGTGAGGGGAACGCTTGACTGCTGTGAGGGGAACGCTGGGCCACTGTGAGGGGAACGCTGGGCCACTGTGAGGGGAACGCTGGGTCACTGTGAGGGGAACGCTGGGCCACTGTGAGGTGAACGCTGGGCCACTGTGAGGGGAACGCTGGGCCACTGTGAGGGGAACGCTGCGATACTAGAACTTCTTACCTTAAAATGGAAAAATAAATGAACCATTCAAATAAAAACAACATTGTTTAAACAAACTCTCAACATCACAGACAGCAAGAAGCTCATTGAGTCTTCAAATGTTGAATCTGACGATGTAGTGACGTGGCTATAAACAGGAGTGTTTTGTTGGTTAGACTTGTTGGAATTGGGGACTAACTTGAAAGTCACGACTAGGGAATGTTGAAGTCACGACCGGAGAATGTTGAAGTCACGACCAGAGAATGTGGAAGTCACGACCAGAGAATGTGGAAGTCACGACCAGAGAATGT
>MUZC01001512.1:983169-994082 GCA_002072015.1 Radix auricularia
CCCCCCCCCCCCAATCTTCCTTGTTTCAGTTCTGATCATCAAAACACGCCATTGACTAACAAACGCGTCAGACTCCTGCACCAGCTATAAATAGCCACAAATACCCAAATATCTACGCTAAATACTATTATTTAATTTAAAGACAATTATTTGTGTTCATTTTATTGTGTGACGGAAATTCAAAAAAGTGATGTCGTAAATATGGGTGTAAACGGTTGAGCTCAACTGTGTATTTGTTTGGTGAAAGGGAGGCATAGGTCTGGTAGGTCAACAATAACTCAGGGTTTGTGTGTTTGTGTGTGTAGGTGAGCGTGTATGTGTGCGTGTGTCTGTATCTGTCAGTGCGTGTGATAGGGATCTGTTGAAATTACTTAAGAGCGGAACTTTTAGATGAACAATAAGCTATAGAACTTTTAGATGAACAATAAGCTATAGAACTGTTAGATGAGCAATAAGCTATAGAACTTTTAGATGAACAATAAGCTATAGAACTTTTAGATGAACAATAAGCTATAGAACTGTTAGATGAGCAATAAGCTAAAGAACTTTTAGATGAACAATAAGCTATAGAACTGTTAGATAAGCAATAAGCTATAGAACTGTTAGATGAGCAATAAGCTATAGAACTGTTAGATGAGCAATAAGCTATAGAACTTTTAGATGAACAATAAGCTATAGAACTGTTAGATAAGCAATAAGCTATAGAACTGTTAGATGGGCAATAAGCTATAGAACTTTTAGATGAACAATAAGCTATAGAACTGTTAGATAAGCAATAAGCTATAGAACTGTTAGAAACAATAAGCTATAGAACTGTTAGATAAGCAATAAGCTATAGAACTGTTAGATAAGCAATAAGCTATAGAACTTTTAGATGAACAATAAGCTATTGAACATAACAGTATAACAGAAGGCAACAAAAATAACTCCTTTTTTTACCATATAATAGAACTAGGTATACAATGACACACACACAAACTAATACTCTTTTGATTCCCAAGCTATAACGCAAGAACCACTGTTAACATATTTTACCCTCACCCCCTCCCTCTAGCTATAACACTGACCAACTTTCACCCCCTCCCCAACTAAAACATAGACTGACCAACTAACTTCTTTAACATCCGGTCACTGCACCTAATGACCAACACCTCCCATGACTTCCAAGGCTGGTAGCAGTCAGCTGACCCGACAGACAAATAGCCCTAGGTAGATCGCTGACCATCGTCTGCCCCTTGATTATTGTTCTACCGCTCCGACCACTTGATCGTCTGCGTTGTTTTGGAAGTGTCAGATCTTGTTTACTTCCCCCTGGCCTAAGGCCCGCCTCACACAGACAAATCTATTTGATAACACGCCTCACACAGACAAATCTATTTGATAACACGCCTCACACAGACAAATCTATTTGATAACACGCCTCACACAGACAAATCTGTTTGATAACATGCCTCACACAGACAAATCTATTTGATAACACGCCTCACACAGACAAATCTGTTTGATAACACGCCTCACACAGACAAATCTATTTGATAACACGCCTCACACAGACAAATCTATTTGATAACACGCCTCACACAGACAAATCTATTTGATGACACGCCTCACACAGACAAATCTATTTGATAACACGCCTCACACAGACAAATCTATTTGATAACACGCCTCACGCCTCACACAGACATACTGTTTGATAACACGCCTCACGCCTCACACAGACAAATCTATTTGATAACACGCCTCACGCCTCACACAGACATACTGTTTGATAACAAGCCTCACACGGACAAATCTGTTTGATAACACGCCTCACAGGGACAAATCTGTTTGATAACAATTATTTCTCCCCTCCCCCCTCTAGTACATTGTCACAGGCATATTGTTGTATGTCCTGTCAGTTTATTATTTTATCATTTCATTCCATTAGGTGACTATCTATTTGTTTTTAAAATATTATTTGTGTCATTCTTTTATTCGTTTATGTTTTTCTATTTCGTCCGTCTCTATCCATGAAATCTATCTAACAGATTGTGTACATCTGCATGAATTGCTCGTGTGTACACATCTCAGAATGTCTATCCTGTGT
This sequence comes from Radix auricularia, assembly GCA_002072015.1. Classification (NCBI taxonomy): domain Eukaryota; kingdom Metazoa; phylum Mollusca; class Gastropoda; family Lymnaeidae; genus Radix; species Radix auricularia. Next base: position 985,259 of record MUZC01001512.1, read on the forward strand.
ACACATCTATATACATTATTTGTGTGTACATATATCTAAGTATATTATTTGTGTATACACATATCTTAGTACATAATTTGTGTATACACTTATATCGATGCATTATCTTTGTAGATTGATCTGAAAGTGTTCTGTATTCAACTTAACCAGCTCTCCATCTTAACCTCGGCAACAGATGTAGAATAGATGTCTCAACGAGTTAACATAGAAGAACACTCGTGTATAAAACAATATCGTTTAATGGTGTAGCGAGGGCTAAAATCCGCCAGTGTCTAGACAAGTCTGCATAGACTCGTTGCCTTAGAATCTTGACAATTCTCTGTTCACTGGGGCCATTAAAAATGTTTATTTTAAAAAAAAAGTCCACACACTTTAAAAAGTTTCAGTTCCACCCCCCCCCCCCAATATCTCCTCTCTATAATCTGCTTCGTTCTCTTTTATACCATGCTCTATTATCTGACGCTTACAATTTCCTTACTTCATCCAACATTCTACATTCTATCACTCCCACCTGTCCTCCTCACCTCCTCCCTCGCATCTCTCCCGCCATGTACTCCTCACATTGACAAAACATCCTCATCTATTTTTTATTAACAACATTATTCTCCACCCACACCTCACCCCCTCCCACACACCTCAACCCCCTCGACTCCCCTAAGATGATTCCTCCTTTACCTCTCCCCCACCTATCTCTCTCACCTCCCCAATCCCCTCCCTCTCACCTCCCCAACACTCCCGCTCACCTTCCCGACCCCTCCCTCTCACCTTACCGACCGCCACCCTCTCACCTTCCCGACCCCTCCATCTCACCTTCCCGACCCCTCCCTCTCCCTTCATCCCATCTACTCTCCCGTACCAGATGCTCTCCGCCCATTCAAGTCTCTCAGACAGCTGAGTCCAAAAACCAATATTTTCCCGCCAGGCACCAAAACAATGTCAACAAAATGTCGTGATGTCAACAAAATGTCGTGATGTCAACAAAATGTCGTGATGCCAACAAAATGTCGTGATAAGTCCCGAGATACAATCCCAACTTCAATTGTCTTGACTAGACAGCCGCATCAACATGACCCTTGACCTTCACCTCGAGGTCACATCGAGGGCCCCGGCCTAGACCAGAGCACAATGACTTGTCTCGGCCTGGTCCCAGGGCCCCGTGACCCCAAACTACCGCCAACATCGTCAGTGTCCACAGACTTGTGGCCGTTACGTTGCCAGAGATAAACAGGAAACAGCAGCGCAGGCACGAACAGGTGTAAGTACATACAACGATTGACCACACGTCATGTTCCGCCAATAGTTGCTGAACAGAACATGGGAGCGATGACCATTGTCCATTACCTCGATTGTCAAAATGTCTTTGTGACAATGTTTATGGAGGCTATTAGTGGAAGCCAAATAAATCAATGTATCTTAACACATGGGAACAATGAGGTGTTCGTGCTGAATACCTAGGAATATTTGGGTTTCACATTCCCATTGTTGATGTTAGTATGTATGTCTCAAATTGTTGATGTTAGTATGTATGTCTCAAATTGTTGATGTTAGTATGTATGTCTCAAATTCTCAAATTGTTGATGTTAGTATGTATGTCTCAAATTGTTGATGTTAGTATGTATGTCTCAAATTGTTGATGTTGGATGTACGCCACAACCCACTCACACAATAGCTTGTCACTAAACAACCTGGCCACTAGTCGCTAGCCACTAGCTATCATAAGGCGACTCTGTCAGGGCTACTTCATTACATGTCCAACTAGCCACTAGCTATCATAAGGCGACTCTGCCAGGGCTACTTCATTACATGTCCCACTAGCCACTAGCTATCATAAGGCGACTCTGTCAGGGCTACTTCATTACATGTCCCACTAGCCACTAGCCACTAGCTATCATAAGGTGACGCTGCCAGGGCTACTTCATTACATGTCCAACTAGCCACTAGCCACTAGCTATCATAAGGCGACTCTGTCAGGGCTACTTCATTACAAGTCCAACTAGCCACTAGCCACTAGCTACTAGCCACTAGCCACTAGCTATCATAAGGCGACTCTGTCAGGGCTACCTCATTACATGTCCAACTAGCCGTATAAACATTTTGCTTACGATTCAACATATACCAACACCACTGACCATGACTGACCGCGGATAAGATAGAATTGTCCAATACACACAACTTTCTGACGTCATTGATAAAATTCAAATATCTCTACCCCCTCGCCCCCCCCTCCCAACCAACGGCAGAAAGACTGGCGATTTGAAAACACGCCACAAAACAAAGATTGTCATAGTCTGGATATTGCCCCCTGGCGGCTAGACGCCATGTTGGTTACCTGGTTACAATGGAGTAAAACGGTTTCCAATTTAATGGCCTGTCAGCGAGTCGGATTTATAGGGAAGGAATCCGTCAGAGATCTCAGGACGGCCCGTCACGCTACGGTGACTTCCACATTCCAGCTGGGATGAAGCTGTTAGCATCCTGGTGTTGTGGTCCTAGTGGTGGGGTCCTTATGGTGGGGTCCTAGTGCTGGGGTCCTAGTGGTGGGGTCTTAGTGGTGGGGTCTTGTGGGTGGGGTCCTAGTGGTGGGGTCCGAGTGGTGGGGTCCTAGTGGTGGGGTCCTAGAGGTGGGGTCCTAGTGGTTGGGTCCTAGTGGTGGGGTCCAAGTGATGGGGTCCTAGTGGTGGGGTCTTGGAGGTGGTGTCCTAGTGGTTGGGTCCTAGTTGTGGGGTCCTAGTGTTCTTATGGCTACTAATTGCGCGAATCTTTATATTCGGGATCCTTGTGAGATCCTAAAGATGGGATCCTAGTTAAGAGGTGCTACTGATGTCCTAGTGGTGGGGTCATTGTGGTGGGGTCCTAGTTAAGAGGTTCTACTGTTGTCCTAGTGGTAGAGTCCTAGTATTTCATCCGTGCACTCACAACAATGAGATGAGTAAAGTCATGTGCTGTCTGTGCTGGGTGCTGTTTTATCAGTGTGCTATTAATCGGCTTTTGGGTGCTGTTTTATCGGTGTGCTATTAATCGGCTTTTGGGTGCTATTTTATCAGTGTGCTATTAATCGGCTTTTGGGTGCTGTTTTATCAGTGTGCTATTAATCGGCTTCTGGGTGCTGTTTTATCAGTGTGCTATTAATCGGGTTTTGGGTGCTATTTTATCAGTGTGCTATAAATCAGCTGTTACACAGAACTGAGCATTTTATCTCCCCCCCCCCCCCNATGATAGTGGGTTTATGTCATGATAGTGGGTTTATGTCATGATAGTCCCCCCCCGTCCCCCATCCACCCTTATCCCTGGCCCAAGAGCTAAAAGGTTCACGTTAGGGTGCCAAAAGCTTGTCACGTGATGTTACACTATCAAGCTGAAAGGTTCTAAACTTTGTGAACTTGAGAACATGTTCTTCGTGTTTGTTGAAGTCTGTCCAAACATGGGGTCAACACTGACCCATCTTGACACAATTCAACATTGACCTGTCCAAACATGAGGTCCTATTGACCACTTCGAAAGCCCACGAAACGGTCATTCGGTTGTGATGACTTTGAACAGACTATTCTGGCGTCGTAAAAATTATAAGCAAGGAAATTAAAGCGCTTCACCAGGGTATCACTGTCTACGTAGATGTTAAACTTCAGGAATATTTCATTCATTTTCTGGTTATTTTTTTTTAAAGATAAATTTAAAAAATAGTTTTTGTTTGGTTTTTAAAAAGTCTAATGCCCTGACAGCTGGGACACCAGGAACACGAGCAGACGGCCAGGGCATTGTGGAAAGCGTTCTCTCCCGCTGAAGTGACAAAAGGGAATGTGGGGGTGTCTGGGGAGAGGGGTGGATGGGAGTTTCATCACACCTCCTCCTCGCCAGCGGTTAACTTGGGCGAATTTGGGTAAATTTCACGCGTTTCAGTGGCTCTCTTTGAAACAATGTCTGGGCTAGAGGTGTCCTGTGGGTAGGTACCCTCGCCGTGGCCTCGGTCTCTGGCTGTAAGCAGAATTTCCAAGAAGCCAGAGGTGAGAAGAGCGGGAAGGTGAAACTGACACTTGGCGACATTCGTCTGCTCAGATTGACACGTCTGGAAGGTTCTCAGAGAGGGGGTGGGAGTGGGCAACAGAAATGAGTTCTGAAGTCGCGTGGTAAGTTAGTGTGGAGGAGTTTGAACTTTGACTTGAGTTAAAAAGTTGACTTGAAACAAAGAATGATGATATACATCTCCAACAGCTTCCATGTGGTCAATGCTATCACTTGGTCCGAGTCTATTGATAAACAGACTGTCGAGTATGTCAATGCTATCACTTGGTCCGAGTCTATTGATAAACAGACTGTCGAGTAGGTCAATGCTATCACTTGGTCCGAGTCTATTGATAAACAGACTGGAACAATTTTGGAATTTTTGTTTGTCGTGCGATGCATATTATAATGAACAGTGTACATGACTCTGTGATGTCATCATTCATGTCATCATTCCAGGGTTTTTGGTAATCCCATGTGACATCCTACAATCCAAATCTTTATTGGTCGCAAAGTTTCAACAACAAAAAAATTGGTTCTTAATGCTGTAGTACTGAGCGAGGTTAGCTTTATCAGATTAACAGCACTGAGTGGCACTGCGTAGCAGTTCGTTTCTGTACGCCCTTTCTAAAACTATTGCACTTGGTGACCTTTGAAATTTGGTTAAGGTCATGTTGCCACATTTATCTGGGATTGGTAGCCTCCCACTAGAGGATTGGTCTTCAAACAATCTTCGTCACTTGTATCCACGATATCCACACCCATAAATAGATCGATATTTGTGTTCTTATAACATTGGAATCAACATCCGATACAAATATTTATGATGTATTCGAATATGACACATAGATATAGATATCGTACGACATAATAAGAGTATCGATCACCTTTTGTTACGTACCTATCAAAATCAGTTCACCCCGGCCAATACCATTTGAAATAAACTTGAAACACTTCATGGATCACATCATTGGGCGACGTCACTCAAATGGTGGCAATACAAGTGTTCTACATGGAGTGTTACAGGTTGTCTTACAGGTTGTCTTACGGGTTGTGTTACAGGTTGTCTTACAGGTTGTCTTACGGGTTGTGTTACAGGTTGTGTTACAGGTTGTCTTACAGGTTGTCTTACGGGTTGTGTTACAGGTTGTCTTACAGGTTGTCTTACAGGTTGTGTTACAGGTTGTATTAAAGTTGTGTTATAGGTTGTCTTACAGGTTGTCTTACAGTTTGTCTTACAGGTTGTCTTACAGGTTGTGTTACAGGTTGTCTTACAGGCTGTCTTACAGTTTGTCTTACAGGTTGGGTTTTAGGTTGTGTTACAGGTTGTGTTAAAGGTTGTCTTAGAGTTTGTCTTACATGTTGTGTTTTAGGTTGTGTTAAAGGTTGTCTTACAGGTTGTCTTACAGGTTGTGTTACAGGTTATATAAATGTTGACTTTTCACGTAGTTTTGCAGGCAATGTTACAGGGTTGTTACAAACGGATGCTACAGGCGGCATGATAGTGGGTTCATGTCATGATAGTGGGTTGACGTCATGATAGTGGGTTGACGTCATGATAGTGGGTTGACGTCATGATAGTGGGTTGACGTCATGATAGTGGGTTTATGTCATGATAGTGGGTTTATGTCATGATAGTGGGTTGACGTCATGATAGTGGGTTTACGTCATGATAGTGGGTTGACGTCATGATAGTGGGTTTATGTCATGATAGTGGGTTTACGTCATGATAGTGGGTTTACGTCATTGTAGTGGGTTTACGTCATGATAGTGGGTTTACGTCATGATAGTGGGTTTACGTCATGATAGTGGGTTTATGTTATGTTAGTGGGTTTATGTCCTGATAGTGGGTTTATGTTATGATAGTGGGTTTATGTTATGATAGTGGGTTTACGTCATGATAGTGGGTTTACGTCATTGTAGTGGGTTTACGTCATGATAGTGGGTTTACGTCATGATAGTGGGTTTATGTTATGATAGTGGGGTTTACGTCATTGTAGTGGGTTTATGTCATGATAGTGGGGTTTACGTCATGATAGTGGGTTTACGTCATGATAGTGGGTTTACGTCATGATAGTGGGTTTACGTCATTGTAGTGGGTTTACGTTATGATAGTGGGTTTATGTCCTGATAGTGGGTTTATGTTATGATAGTGGGTTTATGTTATGATAGTGGGTTTACGTCATGATAGTGGGTTTACGTCATGATACTGGGTTTACGTCATGATAGTGGGTTTATGTTATGATAGTGGTTTTATGTCATGATAGTGGGTTTACGTCATGATAGTGGGTTTACGTCATTGTAGTGGGTTTACGTCATGATAGTGGGTTTACGTCATGATAGTGGGTTTATGTTATGATAGTGGGGTTTACGTCATTGTAGTGGGTTTATGTCATGATAGTGGGGTTTACGTCATGATAGTGGGTTTACGTCATGATAGTGGGGTTTACGTCATGATAGTGTGATTCTGGCCCGTGGGCCGTACTATCGAGACCGCTGGTCCACACTCTCACACAGGTAACAGTCAAAGGCCTGCAGTAGTCAATGAAACTTGTAATCAGACTTATCACATATTTTATGCGGCCCGACTTCCAGCTAAAATTTCGTGGATTTCTTGCTCCTCAAATAGAATTTATTTTATTAGCAACGCCCGGTTTTGTTCACATTCGATGTTACTCAATATGCCCCCCTCCCCCGACTGGGGCGCCGTGCCAGAAGGTGATTTAATAACGTTGGTGCCGGTAAAAGTGATAGGATCTGTCAGACTTCTCGCCCTTGGTTGGGTTTTTTTTTGGTGGTGTTTTTTTTCTTCTTTTTTTTTCTTTGTTTTTGTTTTAGCTTTTTAAATTGTTAAAAACATTTTTTTTTTAAAATTTAAAGCTGGTAGCTAAGACAGTAGCTAAGACAGTAGCTAAGACAGTAGCTAAGACAGTAGCTAAGACAGTAGCTAAGACAGTAGCCACTGCTAGCTGATTTTTGTGCCTGTTTTTGGTTCATCTTGTGTTTACCGGCACCCAGAACATCAGTATATAATAGCAAGAACAGAATTAGAACATCTCCTTAGGTTATAACTAGGGCTGCGGAAATTAACGATTAATTTCTAGATTAATCGGTAAAAAATTTATCGATTAAAATTATTTTATTCGATAAAATAGCAACTAAAATAAAAGGAATGGTAATGGACAATTTCTTCGATTTATTCATACATAATTAATTATTACTAATTAATAATACTTTGCTTTTTTAACGTACAAGCGTTTCTATTCTAAAAAAAAAAAGATTATAAAAATGTAAAATTTAAAATAAGCTGTTCTTATAATGAAAGTGATATAAAAAATAAAAAATTATTTTTACTTAATTAACAATAACAAAATTTAAATTCATTGACATTATATTGAACTACTTTTATTTAAATTTTTAAAAAAATGTCAATTGCCCATTTTTGTTACTACCCTTGAAATGTTCCGTTTGATGACGTCATACGTCTTATTTTTATCTTATATCAAAATTATGGATTAATTTTTCGGTAATTTTTCAAAAGTTTACGATTAAATTTTAATTAATCGATAACAGCCCTAGTTATAACCCAACTTATTGTAATATTATGCTAGAAATCTCGTCCTGTTGTTTAGTAATACTTTAAGTTATCATTGATAAGTTGGCCTACTATTTAGCTAATAACTATAATGTTAGCTATATCCCGACTGACTGACTAGCTATATCCCGACTGACTGACTAGCTATATCATGTCTGTCTGACTTTATTTATCCCAATATCTTCCATACCTGTTTAATTATCCACACTGTCTCCTTAAATCATTAGAACCGGATTATATACTCATCCTCCCTGTGTATATCCATCCTCCCTGTGTGTATCCATCCTCCCTGTGTGTATCCATCCTCTCTGTGTATATCCATCCAACCTATATATATCCATCCTGCCTGTCTATATCCATCCAACCTATATATATTCATCCAACCTATATATATCCATCCTGCCTGTGTATATCCATCCAACCTATATATATCCATCCAACCTATATATATCCATCCTGCCTGTGTATATCCATCCAACCTATATATATCCATCCTCCCTGTGTATATCCATCCTCCCTGTGTATATCCATCCTCCCTGTGTATATCCATCCTCCCTGTGTATATCCATCCTCCCTGTGAAAAGCGCTGTGAGTCCGGCTCCTTGCTGGGATACAGTGCTATATAAATTATCATTTTATTATTATTATTATTATCATATCCATCCTCCCTGTGTATATCCATCCTCCCTGTGTATATCCATCCTCCCCGTGTATATCCATCGTCCCTGTGTATATCCATCCTCCCTGTGTATATCCACCATCCCTGTGTATATCCATCCCCCCTGTGTATATCCATCCTCCCTGTGTATATCCATCCTCCCTGTGTATATCCATCGTCCCTGTGTATATCCATCCTCCCTGTGTATATCCACCATCCCTGTGTACATCCATCCTCCCTCTGTATATCCACCATCCCTGTGTACATCCATCCTCCCTGTGTATATCCACCATCCCTGTGTACATCCATCCTCCCTGTGTATATCCACCATCCCTGTGTATATCCATCCTCCCTGTGTATATCCACCATCCCTGTGTACATCCATCCTCCCTATGTATATCCATCCTCCCTGTCTATATCCATCCTCTGAGATGTGAAATCGGAGACGTGTCTGTCGGGAGCCCTCCCGGGACTTTTAATTTACACGAGAATTTATAGCGCACAGAGTTGTCTTCTCCTTGTGAAAAATAGCTTCTTTAGGTTGAGTGTACACCAAGTGGGGTGGGTCGGGG
>MUZC01001513.1:20284-43604 GCA_002072015.1 Radix auricularia
ACTGTCATTACCAGTTATATATATATATACATATATACATTCATGCTCAGAACTAAGCCAAAATAAGCACAAAATTCACCATGAACCTGTAATTAATCATTTAAAAATATCTCATAATAATATGAAAAATTGAAAAAAAAACATTAATACAATTTAGTTCCAAAGCTAAAAAAAAAAAGAATAGCTTATCAGAAAAAGCTGTAAAAAAAAAACAAAAACACATACCACGATATACACAATTTATGAATGAATCTATTTGCCAAATAGAAAAATGTATATGAAAAAATGGTCCTACACATGGTAAATATCGGAACGAATTTATTGAAACAAACTTTTGAAATTATTGAACTTGTAAAACCAAATGCAATCTGTAAAGCGATAATGATAATTAGCAATCGAACATGTACAGTCATTAATTATACAGCTTTATATGCACACATCATTGCATAACATTTTTTGTATTTCTTTGTGCATGATAAAGCAACATAAATAGAGAAAAGTGTATATATTAAATACATAATTTATTCGCACTTAAAAAATTTGATCTTCTACACTACCTTCCTTCACTTGCTCATGATCAAGAGGTAAATGTCTCATAATTTAAGTAACCTTTGGTTTTTTCTATTCCGTTGTAAAAAGGTACTTTTTAAAATCATTTACATATGATAAAGCTAAGACAAATTAAATGCTATTTCTGTGTTGATATGATATTACTTTACTGAGCATCTGTTTCTACAAGAATGAGTGCGTGTGTATGTAGCATAAATTAATCCAAGTCTATAATTGTTTATAAATACTATTTTTATCAAAAGTACTTTATCACAATCTTGCTATCTTTTGGAGTTTCATTTTCGTACATATATGTATGTATTTTTTTCCCTTGGTGTCCGTGGGTAAATTTAAACTTTGAAAGTGGTACATGTGTCAAAAAAGTTTAGAACCACCTTGTTAGGTGAACGGTTGGACAAAAATAGCTACACAGTGAAGTCGCTGTTATTACAATCGCTCTTTGATACAGTCGATATTTTGAAGTCGCAATTATGACGGTTGCTGTCTCGGCAATCGATTATTTGTGCTCGTTAATATATTTCAAACTAAAATGTTCTTAAAGTATCGTTTGTGTTCACAATTAAATTTATCTAAACAATTTTAATTGCTATTAGTTTCGTATTGTAATATTTAATGCTATTAATGAATCAAATTACCTTGATTTTCTGTATTATTCTTAAGGGATTCATATTTATTGCCATTCAAATTAATAATAAAAACTTAATTTTCAAAATCACTTGAAATATAATGTGTATTGCCATTGTCATTTATGTGGCAGTAACAACACTTTCTTTTAGATCCGAGTTAATGTCATTTTCATTTATATTAGAATTGCTGCAACTTTCCTCTACATTAACATTTATATTTTCCATTTCGTTTACGGTTTGAACAATGTTTACTGTGATATTATTGAATGAATCCTTGAGTACTACAGAGTTGCTGTTCCCAATCTCAGTGGAGATAGGGTTCAAAATTTCTTTCATTGTATCCGATGTATTTGTAGGGTCTGTTGCACATTCTCTGCCGTGTATTTGTAGATCATCAACGCATTCATACTCATGAAACTCATACTGTATTTCAATTTCAGGATTATGTGTGGCTGTTGCTTGCAGTCTTCTATAGGAATTTTCATCCACTGAGTCAGCGGCTGTGGCGGCCATAAGGTAACCATCGTTGATCTCATCGTACGTGTTCTTTTTTCTCTCGTTGTTTCTACACTTGACACATCCATCTGGGAGATATTTTTACGCAAGGCTAAGTTATAAAGAAATATTTTAAACATATATCTATCAGTAGTAAGCACAAAACAGAGTTTATTATTATCATCTCAAGAATGGTACAAACCTCGAAAAATGTAGCAACACACAAGTCCGGTAATAAAAATGATAAGAACGCCAATAATTGTAATGAAAATTAGAAGTTTGCTGCTGAAATCTTCCTGGACTTTGTTTGAATCTGTTTAAATAATAGTTTGATCAGATTTAATGAAAAATATATCTTTAAATAAAATCATCTGTACAAGCTTTTTCTCATGTTTGAATAAAATGTTAACGGATTTAAATTTAGGGAAAAAAAACAAATGTAGTAATAGAACAAAAGTTTAAATATCTTTTTTTAATCGTAAAGTTATTACAAGTAATGAAACATCTTGTAGATATTGACACATAATTTAACTTTTAACAATTTATTGAATAAATTGTTTCATCATTAAAAACAAAACAACAACACACAAACAAAAAAAAAACACACACACTATATTGTCAAAGTAAAAACTACATGTCACTTACCTATGACAAATGTCAATGAGACATTTCTTCCATAAAACAAATCACTGTCATTACCAGTAACGTTTTGATACATTAGTACTAAAATATTATGCTTCCCCGAGCTAAGATTCCGTTTAGTTAGATTAAGTTTACATGTTGATTTGTAATATGCTACATCATTCATGACGGTTTCATGCTCAATGGAATCGATTTCTTTTGGTATAAAAGTCTGTACAATAAAATAAAATATATTTATATTTAATAGGCACATATTAAAGATTAATGCAATATTGCGATTTTTTCCCAACAATTCATTACAAAAAACATGAAAATATATGTTACAATGAATTATTTAAAATCAAACTTACAATAAAACATTTGTGTATACATTTTAACGTTAATATATGTTTTTAAAATAATTTTTAATACTTTCATTAGATGTATCCAAAATAGATTCTATATAAAATAACTGAAACTCTAAAATAGATTTCATGCTAACGAATTTATATTATGAATAAATACCGGGCTTGATTGTATCCATAATTTACACAGTACCGTCGGGTAAATTCTCTCAGTTGTACAGCTAATTGTATATATTTCTTCCGACATATCAGTGCTGCAATTTATCTTCGATACTCTTGCTAAAATTTTAATTAAAATATTGTATAATGAAATTTAATCATAAATATATATGTATACAGGGTTCTTAACCCAATCAGTGCTCCGATGATTCTATAACTTTTGATCTCGAATCGTCAAAATTATGTAAGATTTCATGTTTTAAACATTTGAAATAAAAGGTAATGCTGCTTTCATTCATTGTAAAATATATTATAATTTCTATTTTATTTTAATTAAAACAAACTTTTCTACTTAAAAAGATATTTATTTGTCTGACAGAGCTAAAACATGAAAAGAAATTCTACAAATTTGATTCATTCATTTTTTACTTTATATCCTCATGTTGTCAAATGGGTATATTCTGGCCTGGGGGGTAAATTCTGGCTTCACCCAATTTAACTCCCGGGGTATATTCTAGCCTAGGCCAGTTTATACCCGGGTATATTCTGGTCAGGGGTTTAATCTTGCCTGTTACACAGGGTCATAAGAGCCCAAGGCTTCGACCCAAATGAGAATGAACATTCACCAGTTAGATCGTATTGCATGTTTTTAAAAAATATATTTCAAAAGAAATATTTCCAAACAAACTATTTTTATACATTTTGTTCTTACCTATTATTATAGGTGAATAGAGAGCTGTACTAGAGCCAAGGCTTTTCAAAAGAGAATGTTTCTTAGCTTGACAAAGGAACACTGAAAATTGAAATCATTATCAAAACAATTAAATTATGCAAGCTTGTTTTCTGGCATGGCTAATTTATACTCCTAAGCATCCATCATACAAAATTTTACTTTGTTTTTATAAAAATTAATAATGGAATTGATTATTTAAAAAAATATTTAAATATGGTCACAAGGCCTTAGGGGCAGAGAGGGGAAAGAGGGTGTAAGAACGTGTGACAGTGGTAAGGGTTTGTCCATGTGTGACGTAAATAGAATTGCATGACTTTGTTTGAAAGTTGGACGCACTTTATAAGGGTTCCGAAATTTGTGATAGTTTGTGACAGGAGAGAGGGTTTAAAATGATACAAAATTGCTTGACATACTTTACGGAAGCCCTTGCCATTTTTGTTTTACTCTCTTTGTTGTTTTAAATCCCTCAAAATGGCGATAAATAGCGTATGCCGTATGTATGTATGTAAGTATATAAATATATATATGTTAATACGTATTCCACGAAAAAAAAAGATAACTCAGTTAAATTTAACCCGCCCTAATTTTTTTTTTAAATGAAACAAGTGGTTGTTTACTTTCTGTTCTTTTATTAAGCACAGTGTAGTCTTATTACTTCTAAAGATTTCATTCATAAAAAGTAAACGTTTTTTCCTATTAAATTTAACAAATTTCAATATTTTTCCGGATTTGCATGCAGGATTCACTTTTGTCCTCTTTTATAAAAAAGTAGCATGACGAAAATAAAATAAAATGTTGAAATACTATCATACACGACGTCTCTTTTTATGACATGATAAGAATAACCCGCATACATTCCCTTAGGTAACTTATAAAATATTATTCTGGTTGTTAATTGCAGTTGTCACAGGAAACTGTTTAATCAATAATTTTAAGAAAAATCGATTTATATTTCTTTTTCACTAAAATGTCCATCTACTTGGATGATATCACCCACTTAGAATGATACATCGAAAACCTATGATTACAGTTTTTGTTAAATCATGTTTTGACTAAATGCTAACTTTTCTCACACTGAACAGACTTTCTATGAAGAGAAAAATTATTAACCAAGAAACACACGTTTCCTTTAAATGTTTATATGTATACGGTGAGTACGATACGGAAATTGACAATTAGAACGTTGGGAACAAAAGCAGCATTATGCAGTGTTCAAACTCCTTTAAGGTTTAAAATATAAATGAAAATTGGAGCATTTGCCATATGGTATTTTAACGCATTGAATTAAATTTTAAAAAATATCATACAATTTCAAAAAAAGGAACATCGGCCATTCAAAGTGTAAATGTTATCGTGTATATAATAAGTTTGTTTATATCATTTCAGTCAAAATGCACCTTTAAGCTACGAAGTTTATGTAAAGTAAAAACTGACTATTTTTTCAATGGCGAAAAAAAAGGGTCCGGTAGCAGTTAAACTCGATGTTAATTCAAATAATCATTTTTTTTTAAATGACTGTTTAGATCAATGTAATGACCTGGTATCAAACATGAACAACACCGGATGCATATAAACAAACTCAATACGACAATTTACCTATATAAAATGTGTATGCTTAATGTAATAACATTTGTATAAAAGTCACTAAAACATATATACATATAAATCTGTACGGGTTTCAGTGTGGATTACTAATCAAATTTTACAAATATTTCAAATTATTAAATTATTTAAGAGAGAAGAAAAAGGAAGAAAAAAAAACATTTATTAAGGTTTGCTTTGACGAAATTTATTTTATCAGATTTTAGTATTTTTTTTTTAAAATCTGTGATAAATTATGACTAATATAATATAAGAGTTTTAAGTATGTAACTTATAGCCAACAGGAATCACATTCATACGCGAAACGGATGCGAGTTTAAGAAGAGTTAAAGTGATATTGTTTCTGGAATAAACAATAAATGTCTTTGTTTTAAATTATCATCACTTAAATAAAAAGTAGAATAGACGTCTTTGCATAGTCTATAGATTTTACAGAATATGCGTGTAGCTAATATCTAAGAACAATATAGCCTCACAAAACTTAAAATAATTTTCAATATCGGTCTTCAAAGCTGGCTTTGGTGACTATATACTCTCCGTCTTGACGAGGTCCCTCATCAAATAAAAAATGGTATGCGAGACATACAAACATCAAAAAGACATTATTTATAATAAATATGTAATTACTTGTTTTTAAGAGCATATTATAGTTTCTAAACAATTATTTTTTTTTTTTAATAAACAAGTTACTACATTTCATTTTAGATCTAATTAATTAATTAATACGGCATCATTCCGTCTCGCGAGACGATGGTGCATCACCGATGGGTTGGGTTGCATTTTCTCGAGTGGCTGTGCAGTCCTATCCTTGAGTGACAGTCTTTGCCACAGTTTTTACACACGAGTTCTGTGCTTCCAAACGTTTTGGCCTTTCTCCTAGCACTTCTGTCTGCAGCCTCCTCCATTCTTCGCTCCTCGGCTGTTATGACGCCCTCTTTGACAACTGTGCGCCACGTAGATCGGTCTTCTGCCTTACACTCCCAGTCACTTGTATGTATTTTGGCTGCTTTCATGTCCCTTTGACAGACATCTTTAAATCGCAAGCGTGGGCGACCTGTTTTCGTCTTTCCTGAAGCAAGTTCACCATATAGGAAGTCATTCGGGATGCGGCTGGGGCTCATTCTTTTGACATGTCCTAGCCACCTCAGGCGTATTTCACTAAGAATTGAGAACATGCTTTGGGTATTGGCACGCGTTAAGACCTCACTATTAGGCACCTTGTCTTGCCATTTAATGCCAAGAATGCGGCGCAAGCATCTCAAATGGAAGCTGTTAAGCTTACGCTCTTGTGATGTATAAGTGGTCCATGTCTCGCTCCCATATAGTAATGTGCTGATGACACAGGATCGATAGACGCACAGTTTGGTTTTCTCCGTTAGCTTGGTGTTTTGCCAGACCCGCTTATTTAGTTTAGCCATTGTTGCGGCTGCCTTGCCAATTCTGCTGTTTATTTCTTCTTCAATGGACAGTGTATTGGAGACCTTGGATCCCAAGTAGGTGAAGCTGTCCACAACCTCCAAGTTTTCATTATCGATATTTATGGTAGGAGAAGAATGAGTGTCTTGGGCCATTATGTTTGTCTTTTTCAAGCTGATTTGCAGACCAAATTCTTTGCAGGCATTTGAGAAGCTTGACACGAGGTTTTGCAAATCAGATTCTGTATGTGCTGTTAGTGCCGCATCATCCGCAAATAGTATCTCTCGAATTAGGACATCCGTCGTTTTGGTCTCGGCTCGGAAGTGGGCAGTGTTGAAAAGTCCTCCATCAGCTCTGGTATGTAACCAGATCCCCTCACTGCTATCCTTGAATGCGTATCGAAGAAGTACAGAGACGAATATTGCGAGGAGTCTTGGTGCAAGTACACATCCTTGTTTAACTCCGCTGCTGACAGGGAAGGCCTCTGACTTAGCTCCATCGAATTGCACTGTGCCAAGCATATTTTCATGGAACTGTCTGATGATGGCAAGTAGGTGAGGGGGACAGCCAATTTTTTCCAGTATTTGGAATAGCCCGTTGCGACTGACTAAGTCGAAGGCTTTTGTAAGGTCCACAAATGCAATGTATAGTGGCATCTGCTGCTCTCTGCATTTTTCCTGTAGCTGTCGTATGGAGAACACCATGTCTATGGTAGACCGACAGGACCGGAAACCACACTGAGATTCTGGATAGACGCGGGATGCTAGGCTTTGTAAACGTGTTAGTATAACGCGGGCAAAGGTCTTTCCTACAATACTAAGGAGTGAAATGCCGCGATAATTATTGCAATCACTCCTATCACCTTTGTTTTTATATTGTGTCACTATCTTTGCATCCTTTAGGTCTCGGGGGATGTAGCCCTGTTCCCAGCAGAGGGACAGAATCTCGTGCAATGGTTGGTGTAAAGCTGTCTTGCCACTCTTTAGAACTTCTGGTGGTATCCCATCATTCCCAGGCGCTTTTCCACAAGCTAGACTGTCAATTGATTTGCTCAGCTCTTCCTGAGTGGGCACGACATCAAGTTCTTCCATGAGTGGCATATCTGTGATGTCATCTAGAGCGGTGCTGGAGACTGTGGTAACTGTTGAATACAATTCCAGATAATGCTCAACCCATCTTATTAGCTGTGCTGCCTGGTCTTGAATAATTTCTCCACTTTTGGACTTTAGGGGAGCAGCTTTTGACGTCAAGGGGCCCGTTGCCTTTTTGATATTTTCGTACATGACTTTTGCAATGCCCATGTCTGCAGCTGATTGTATACTGGAACAGAGCTTAAGCCAGTAGGTATTGACACATTTACGTGCAACCTTTTGGGCAAGTGACTTAGCTGTTTTTAAGGCATGCAAATTGTCGGCTGTAGGCTTTTCCTTGTAAGCCATAAGAGCTTTCCTTTTTGCTTCAGTGACGGGTTTCACCTCGTCCCAATGTTCATCAAACCAGTCCGTGTTTTTGTGAGATTTTTTGCCAAAGGCTTGTCTTGCAGATGTATATATTGTGTCTCTAAGATGAGTCCATTTGGAGTCAATGGTGACACATGGGGACAACATTGAGAGACTTTCCTTCACCTTGTCTTTGAACAGCTGCACTATCGCAGGGTCTTTCATGCAGGAGGTATTGATTCGTGGATTTCCCTTTTTCTTTGTGTGGTACGAGTTTTTCCTCATTCGTACTTTGCTGGCGACAAGGGAATGATCCGTGTCACAGTCGGCACTGTAATAGCTGCGAGTGAGTAGGACGCTAGCTAGATGTGCACGCCTGGTGATAATGAGGTCCAGTTGATGCCATTGGTGGGATTGAGGGTGTCGTGAGCAGCACAATTCCAGAAGCATTTGTCCATTTTCATTTAACTTTCCTCTTCCAAATAGTCCAAGGCAGGATGGCCAGGCTTCGTGGTCACCCCACTCTATCATTGAAATCTCCTAGGAGATAGATTGCCTCGTCTTTGTGGGTGCTGGCTATTGCCTGGTCTAACGCTCCATAGAACTGGTCCTTCTCTTCCGGAGTTGAATAGAGTGTTGGGGCATACACACTAAGAATGTTTGCTGAGCCCGCAGTTGTTCTGAGTCTTAGAGTGAGGATCCTCTCCGTGCCTGATGACGTGGGTTCAATGGATGGTAGAAGAGTGTTTTTAACAGCGAAACCCACACCATGTTTTCTCGGTTCATCTTTCGGTCTTCCTTGCCAGAAGAAGGTGTTATTGGCCTCTTTGAGTGAACCGTTGTCTGGGAGCCTGGTCTCCTGAAGGCATGCTATGTCAATCTTAGCCTTTTAAGTTCTCTATCGATTATTCCTGTCTTCCGTGTGTCGTTTATAGACTGCAGATCATCAGTGATGCCGGGACACATAGTCCTCACGTTCCAGCTAGCAATTCGAAGAGCTGGGGTCTTCTTTTTCTTTGTTGTATTTCTTGGTGCAGGGCTTAGTGGCCCACTTGTTGAGTGGTACTCTAATCTCCACGCACCCAGTGGAGAAGGCAGGCCATGACGGGATTGCACCTATTTGACTGGGGGCTGCCCAGTTTGAGGCGGGCGGTAGCTGTCCAGTGAGACCGTCGGAAGCAGCCCCTGGCGCCTAGCTCTACGTCAATGGAGCTTTGGCTTATAACCGGTAACTGCTGCTTCCCGTGTTTTGTCGACACCTTGCGGCGACGCTGGAGTGTCCTCTCCAGAGGTGATGCAAGCCTGAGCGGGTATTATGGAGAATTAGCTGCATATCCCCCCTCAATGGTATAACCAAGGGAACGACTTGCGTCGATGCAGCTTGGCTGCCATTGGCGTCGCAGGAGCTGCCGGTATGTATATAAGTCTTATGTATGGACCGCCTGTAGGTGCTCCAATTCCTGATTTTCTTTCAGGGTTTACTCCCGTAGCCTTTCCCGCCAAGCAGGTATAGCCGCAAGGCAGCGGAGGATTTGTATTCGGAGTTCCTTATCCTAGATGAACTACCAGCCAAGGTTTTAACGAGCATCATCTACCCGTAGGGCTGCTTGAACCGGGGTTTGAACCCGTGACCGATTTTTAATTTGTATTTTAAACTTTTTGGTGCCGCAGCGTACTAACACTTTGACCACCGCGCCTCTATTGGATCTATAATCTTTGTAAATGTATTTGTTTCAATTTTCTTTTAAGCTTTATTATATACAACATTTTTTTAATATTTGAAAAAAATCAAACAAGCAAAAGAAGCAGAGTCCCATTTTGCTTGCTAAAAAATTATGTACATTTCAATTGGTTTTTCCTTTAAGAACTTGAAATGACTAAACATCTATGCCTAAGTTACAAATCAATAAATATTGATGTTTCTAAAAGACTTATATTTATTTTTACCTACCTTGTTTCATTTTCCTGTCAGCTTTAAACTTAACATAACTGGACACTAGGCCAACAGCTACTGTCTCACCAGTGATGTTGTCAACCCAACTAACAGAAATATTTACTGATCGCGTATAGTATGCTTCACAACAGCACAATACGTCTGAATTTTCTTCAACAATTTCAGGACAGTTTCTAAGCATTATGCTCAAAGTAGAATGATCTGTCACATTGGTAAATAAAAGCTACACGTAATTATTTCTTTGTATATTACCAAATTTTAAAACTATAACAAATATATAATGTATACTCATTTTATACAAGGTGTAACTTCTAATTAATGTAGTTCTAAAAAAGAAGTATTTAGATTAAGCTAAGATGACTCTCAGTTTGATAGAATGGGTTCAAGTAAAGAAAGAAAAAAAATTGAGATAATAACCAGATAATGTATTTAAAGATTACAGAAAAATGAATATTCGCACATCATGAGTATCATTACATGTTACGACCATTTTATGTAAACAAATATGGCATACGTTTATATATGCTGTTAACTGTATTGATTGTGTGCCTATGTCATATTAGAAATACAAATTTTAATATTTACAGCATGGGCGTTTTTAAGCTTATCACGACAGAGTCCTTAGATATATGTGTTTTTAATAATGCGGTTAACTAATTATAGGTTTGAAATTTTATTTTATTTAAATTTTTAGAATTTTCACAAAACTTGTTTACTCACTCGAGTCTATGTCAATCATTTTACTGACGCCAGCATTAATGTCATCATCACTGCCAGTAAGGTTTGGATACATTGTTACCCAAACTTGAGTTGATTTTGAGTCGAAAGTAATCAGTGATAAAACAAATGTGCAATGTAATGTAAAGTAAGTTAAATTACTGGAAGCTTTAATGTTCGTGTAGTTGACGCTTAAATATGTTTCATTTGTGTGTCCCTGAGGAATGATATCAATGCATTAATTTACTTTTCGTCCTCACAAAGTTACCACACTGTATGAATGTATATTTTGTTTAAAAAAAAACATAAAACAAAACCATAAAAGTATAACCAACCTCATCAACTTTTACGAATGCTCGACATTTTCCATCGGGATATAAGCGAGACGTAATGCAGATTACATACAGCATGTCGTTCATAAGCAGTGTTTCACAGACGATCGTTTTGTTTATAGCTATAAAAATGTTTAAAGAATAACTCATTTGGTCGAACGTATAAACCACTGTGGAGCTTTAAGAAACTGCGCTATAGAAGCGTCCTATATAAATAAATAAATAAAAAAAGGTCCAATAACATAAGAACAAAGAAAGTGGAGTTAATTGTTATTTACGTCATGACTATTTGCCCTAAATTGTTTTAAAAAAATAAAAATAACTTACAGTATATCATTAGATCACACTTGGTTACTATTTTGTTGTTCTCAACCAGATACCACACATTTCCACTAGCGTCCTGATCAGTTCTAGTGATATTGTATATGTTGACTATAATTTTAGCATTGGTACTGGTGTTATATAAATATAGTCTTGCCTCAAAATCTTTAGGAAAATAGTTATTACAGTTACTTGCAAAGAAGCACTTTGAAATAGCCGTCTCATCTTTTTGAACAATAAACTCGCCTCTAAGAGATATGTTACTTAAAATTGCTTGAAAAGTCAGCATATGGTTCTGTCCTTCATATGCTGCCGGGCAGCTTGGTGTTAAATTTAAAATTTCTGTGTTGGAAAAATTGGTATATTTTTTCTCACATTAATGTCAAGTAGATCTAAGTATTACAATTTTAATTCATACTAATTCTGTATTTAATTGTATAAACATGTAATTGAAATGCTAAATATGAAGGTTAAAGTTCTAAATACAATATAATTGGTTTTGTTTTTTTAAAAATGAGTTTTATTTAGTCGTTCAACCGTACAGCAAGCTAAAGTTATAAATTACTTAAATAATTTCATAAAATTAACTCAAATTTAAAGGAGTAAAAAAAATTAACCATGAAACTACAAACTGAAATTTAAATTTAAAAAAAGCAATATATATTACACGTAATTATTTCTTTGTATATTACCAAATTTTAAAACTATAACAAATATNTATATATATATATATATATATATATATATATACATTTATCATTTACCACAACAAGTTAATTCACTTTTTAATAAGTAAATAATAATGAGCTGGGCAAGACATTCCATCTTCGCAGATTCGAAATTGCGTTACATCTGAAGTTATAGAATACATTTATTGCTTTTATATTAAAACAAGGTTTATGAGTTTTTCTATTATAATTAAAAACACTTAATTTAAATTTCAAATACACAGGAAACCTAAACTGAATAACATAAGTATACACCTAATCAAAGTTAAAGTATTTTGAAACAAGACGGTTGAACGGGAAATAAATAACTTAATTGGAAAAAAAATTCATTTGGTAAAGGAAAAAAAATTACTATGGGATTAACTTCTATTTTTAAATAAAAGAGAAAAGAATTTAAAAACAATATCTTAGTAATTTTATTCCTGTTGACTATAAGGAAGTTTATTATCTTGAATGTAATTCACGAAACAAAATTAAAGGTTATTTAAATGAGTACAAGCATTCATTGTAATATACTCGCCATCACGGTCCTGCTTCAAAGGACACCGTCTCTGTGAGCGCCGACAAACGCTCTCAGGGCTTCCGTAATACAAAGATTGGCAAGTTCCTCAATTTTTTTTAGTAATTTAAACTAACACATACTTTTATAAAGCTTATATAAGGAGAAAAAACAACATTAAGTTGCCACTGTGCCCATTATGTGCAAGATGTCAATTTCAAAAGGCTGTTTATTTTAATTCAGGATAGATTCCTCTAGATCATTAACAATTAAATGGGAAAATATCTTAAGAATAAACCCCAAAAAAAAGACATTCGGGGCCGACGGACCTGAAGGAATTGACATGAGAAGTTCAGTTCCATATAGCATTTTAATTTAAACTACCCAGATTTTGTATACAAATTTTGGTTAAGGTCAATTCTTAAACAACAAAAAAAAAAAAAAAACACAAACAAACAAGCAAAACAAACAAGCAAAATAACTAACGCATACATAGCGAAGAGAGATCTAGTTAATTTCATGAGTTGAAATTAAAGATTGTTTTTGCTAGCAGTGTTTGTATTCATTGTGTAATAGGAGGATTCTGAACCTGGCGCAAGCAGTCTAGTTATAGTTTTTAGGACGCTCTAGACAATCCATAATTTAGCCACGCGATTGCGCTTTAAATAACTTTTATATAGCTTCAAGATGTTAATTTCACATATCTCTTGATTTTATTTCACTTTCATCATGGTTATACTTCTAGAGATCGTTAAAAAAAAGAATAAGAAAATGCCTAAAACTTTTACGAAAAAGACATTGAGGCCCCCGGCTCCGAAGGAAAAGATGTTAGAAGTTGATTGCCTTTAACGTTAAATATTTGTATATGGTCAACGAATGATTAAGATCCATTCATTTACTCAGTAGCTAACGCATATAATAAATTTGACATAGCTTATTTAGGCAAAACAAAACTAAGTTAAAGGCCCTAGGACCCATTCAGGGCAAAATGTTAAGTACAAAACATATGTTCCTTTCAAAATGGACAATAATCGGTAGGTAAAATTATACCTATTTGTAAAGATATTTATTACTTAAATTGGGGAATACCATCTTAAAAACTTACAAAAGCAGTACTTTTTGGGCCCAAAGCCCCGAAGAATATGCTATTAAGAGTTAAGGGACAAGTAGTATTTTAATATAGGCTATCAAGTATATATATATACACATTTCAATTAATATCTTCAATTTCAGCAAGTAGCTAGCGCGTAAAATATTTTTGCACAGCCCATATACAAAAGGACATTATGGGCCAATAGCGCCCAATGTGTGTTTAAAAAAAAAATCTCAGGAAATTTATTTAACAGTCTCAAAACGTTTCATGACGATCGGGTGAATGGATTAGTCTGTTCTAAAGGACAGGTGCGCGCAATCATACACAAACACACACAAAAAAATACATAATTATATATATATATATGGCTGTGCAGTCCTATCCTTGAGTAACAGTCTTTACCACAATTTTTACACACGATTTCTGTGCTTCCAAATGTTTTGGCCTTCTCTTATCACTTATGTCTGCAGCCTCGTCCATTCTTCGCTCCTCGACTACTATGCCGCCCACTTTGACAACTGTTCGCCACATACATCGGTCTTTTGCCTTACACTCCCTATCACTTGTATGTATTTTGGCTGCTTTCATGCCTTTTTGAACGACATCTTTAAATCGCAAGCGTGGGCGACCTTTTTTTCCTCTTTCCTGATCATGTTCACATTGTTTGACGTCCTTCGGGATGCGACCAGGGCTCATTCTTTTAACATGTCCTAGCCACCTCAGGCGTCTTTCACTAAAAATGTAGAACATGCTTTGGGTATTGACACGCGTTAGGACCTCACTATTAGGCACGTTGTCTTGTAATTTTATACCAATGATGCGACACAGGCATCTCAAATGGAATATATTAAACTTGCGTTCTTGGGGTATTTAAGTGGTCTTATCTTATCTTATATGTTACTGACGCTCCTTCTGTACAGAAGATTATTGCGTCCTACGTATTTCTATGGTTTGTGTTTAGTCCTGTATTCTTACTAGAGTTTTAAAAGATGATAAAGTGGTGGCTTTCCTGGTTTCTTCAGGCAACCCATTCCACGCCCGAATACCGGACGGAAAGAAAGAAAACTTGTATGTGTTTGTTCTTGCATATGGAATAAGAAAGTTGTTTTTATCTTTATGTCTATTTGAGAGTTTTATTAGGTTATCTTTGTGTTGTATTTCTAAATTAGAATTAATTGCCTTATGTATAATTACTAATTTACTCTTGGTTCTTCTATCCTCTAGTGTTTCAAGGTTTAATGATTGAACTAATGGTGTTACTCTTGTCAGTTTTGAATATTCTCCAAAAATGAATCTGGCAGCCGTTTTTTGTATTTGTTCTAACTGATCAATATTTTCTTTGGTAGATTCGTCCCATACTGAAGATGCATATTCTAGTATAGGTCTCACCAGGGTGAGATAGCATTTTAGTTTTATATCTTTGTTTCATTTGTAAAAGTTTCTTTTTATAAAGCCTAAGGTTTTGTTTGATTTTTTAATAACTTCATTGACATGGGGAATCCAAGATAGTTTCTCATTTATTATGAATCCTAAGTATTTCGCATCTTTAGTTTGGGTTAGTTCTTTTCCATGAATGAAATATTTTGAATTTATTTGTTTCTTTTTCTTTGTTACTCTTAGCAGTTGACATTTTTTCTGGGCGGAAGGACATACTCCAGTTAGTTTCCAATTTTATTAATTCATCTAAGCCTTTTTGTAAAATGTTGCTATCTTATTCTGACTTGATTGTTCTATAGATTATACAATCATCAGCAAATAACCTAACTTTAGTTCCTGTTGAGATATTCTTGGGTAAGTCATTTATATACATTAAAAATAGTAAAGGACCTAGGACAGTTCCTTGTGGAACTCCTGAGTTAACCTTTATTGGTGTAGATTTAGAACCATTAATTATTACAGTTTGCTCCCTACCCAATAGGAAATCTTGGATCCAGTGATGTAAGGGACCTGAGATTCCAAAGTATTTAAGTTTTTTGAGTAAACTAAGGTGGTAAACTTTGTCGAATGCTTTTGAGAAGTCTAGTAATATTGTATCTATTTGATCATTATTATCTAAGCCTTTTGATAGTTCATCTATTAAGCCTATCAATTGTGTTTCACATTATCTGTTCTTTCTAAAGCCATGTTGGTGTGGGAATAGGGCATTATATTTGTCAAGGTGGTTAACTATTCTGCTATATATTATGTGTTCCAGTAATTTACATGTGATACTAGTAAGTGATACAGGTCTGTAATTACGAGGGTCGGGCTTATCACCTTTCTTAAAGAGCGGCGTTACATAGGCTAATTTCCAATCCTCGGGCACTTTACCCTGGTTTAGAGAGGCTTGAATAAGAACTACAAGGATTGGGGACAGATCATTGCTTAATTCTTTTAATAACCTGGCAGGTAATTCATCTTGGCCAGTAGCTTTGTTTATTTTAAAGTTTTTAGGAGTGAATGTATACCTATCTCATCTACAGTTCTGTTTCCTATTTCTTCCAATTTATTTAAATTTATTGAAATTTCCTTGTCGCCTGAGGCAGAGAATGATGATGCAAAATATTTGTTAAGGATATTAGCTTGGTCCGTGTCTTCCTCCCATATAGTAGTGTACTGATGACACAGGCTCGATAGACGCACAGTTTGGTTTGATCTGTTTGTATAGTTTAGCTATTGTTGCAGCTGCCTTGACAATTCTGCTGTTTATTTATTATACAAAGGATAGTGTATAGGAGACTTAAAACCCCACGTAGGTGAAGCTGTCCACAACCTCCAAGTTTTCATTATCGATATTTAGGGTCTGAGGAGGTCGAGTGTTTTGGGCCATGATGTTTGTCTTTCTCAAGCTTAAATGCAGACCAAATTCTTTGCAGACATTGGAAAAGCTTGACACGAGTTGTTAAAAACCAGTTTTTTTGTGTGTGCTGCTAGTGCTGTTAGTGCTGCATCATCCACAAATAGTAGCTCACGAATTAGGACATTTATCTTTTTGTTGTTTTTTTTTCTCGGAGGCCTACCGTGTTTAAAAGTCATCCATCAGCTCTGGTGTGTAACCAGATCCCCTCACTATTACCCTTGAATGTGTAAAAATTACAGCGAAGAATATTGCGAAGAGTGTTGGTGCTACTACACAATCTTGCTAAACTCCGCTGATCACTGGAAAGGCTTCTGACTTAGCTCTATCGAAAAGCACTTTATCCTGCATATTTTCATGGACTTGTCTGATGCTGGCAGGTAGGTTAGAGGGACAGACAATTTTTGCCAGTAATTGAATAGCCCTTTGCAACTGACGAAAGTGAATGCTTTTGTAAGTTCCGCAAAGGCAATGTATAGTGGCATCTGCTGCTCTCTGTATTTTTCCTGGAGCTGTCGTATGGAGAACACCATGCCTGTGGTAGCCCGACCGGACCGGAAACCACACTGAGATTTTGGATAGACACGGGGTGGTAGGCTCTGTAAACGTGTTAGTATGACACGTGCAAATGACTTTCCTACAATACTAAGGAATGAAATGCCGCGATAATTATTACTAACACTTTAATAACCTTTGATTTTATATAGTGTCACTAGATTTGCATCCTATAGGTCTTGCAGGATGTAGCGCTGTTGCCAGCAGAGCGACAGAATATCGTGTAATTTTAGGAGAAAAGCTGTCTAGTCACTCTTTAGAGCCTTTGGTAGTATTTAATAATTCCGAGGCACTTTTCCACAAGCTATGCTGGCAATTGCTTAGCTCAGCTCTTCCTGTGTGGGTACGACATCAAATTCTGCCATGTGTGGAATATCTGGGATGTCATCAAGAGTGGTGCTGGAGATTGTGTTAACTATTGAATATAATTTCAGATAATGCTTAATGCACCGTTTTAGCTGTGCTGCCTGGTTTTGGATAATTTCTCAACTTTAGGATAGCAACTTTGGACATAAAGCGCCCAGTTGCCATTAGGATGTTTTGTTACATTACTTTGCATTGCCCATCTCTGCAGATGTTAAGCCAATAGGTTGGAACATTTTTGTGCATATTTTTGGCTAATGACTTGTCTGTTTTTATGGAACGCAACCTTTTGGGTGTAGGCTTTTCCTTGTAAGCAATAAGACCTTTCCTTTTGGCTTCAGTGAAATGTTTCATCTCGTCTCAATTTTTATCAAACCGTTCCATTTTTTGTTTAATTTCGTGCCAAAAGGCTTGTATTGTGGATGTATATATTATGTCCCGAGATGCGTCCATTTAGTGTCAATGATGAAGCATGGTGACTTCTTTGAGAGACTTTCCTTAACCTTGTTTTGAATAGCAGAATAGCAGCGTTGTCGTAGGGTCTTTCAAGCAGAAGGTATTGATGCATAGAATTCCCTTTTTGATGGTGTGGTACGAGATTTTCCTCATAATTCGTACCTTGCTGGCTACAGGGGAGTGATCCTTATCAAAGTCGACACCGCGATAGCTGCGAGTGAGTAGGACGGTACTAGTTGTGCACGCCTGGTGATGATAAGGTCAAGCCGGCTCCATTAGCGGGATAGAATGTGTCTCCTAGATACGTGGTGTTTTCCTTGCACTTGAAGAAAGTGTTGGTCTCACACAAGCCTCGTGAGCAGCTAAATTCAATAAGCATCTGTCCTATTTCATTAATCTTTCCTTTTCGAAAGAGTACAAGGCATGTGGGCAAGGCTTCATGGTTGCTACCAACTCTAGCATTCAAATCTCCTAGGAGATATATTGCCTCCTTTTTGTGGATGCTCCATAGAACTGGTCCTTCTCTTCCGGATTTGAATAGAGTATTGGCACATACACACTAAGAATGATGATCCTCTCCGTGCCTGATGACGGGGGGTTCAATGGATGGTAGAAGAGTCTTCTTAACAGCGAAACCTACACCATGCTGTCTAGGGTCGTCTTTTGGCCTGCCTTGACAGAAGAAGGTGTAAATTGTTGGCCTTTTTTGAGTGAAGCCTGGTCTCCTGAATCCAAGCTATGTCAATTTTTAGCCTTTTAAGTTTTCTATCGATTATTACTATCTCCCATGTGTCGTTTATGGACTGCAGGTCATTAGTGATGCCGGGACACATATGCCTCACATTCCAGCTAGCAATTCGAAGAGCTGGTGTCTTCTTGTTCTTATTTTTTGTATTTCTTGGTGCAGTGCTTAGTGGCCCACTAGTTGAGTGGTACTCTAATCTCCTCGCACCCAGTCGAGAAGGCAGGCCTAGACGGAATAGCACCTTTTTCCCTGAGGGCTGCCCAGTTTGTGGTGGGGGCAGCTGTCCAGTGAGACAATGGTAGTCTCTCCCACCGTCGGAAGCAGCCTGGCGCCAAGCTCTATGTCAATTTAATTTTGACTTTTAACCGGTAACTGCTTTTTCCAGTAATTTGTCGACACCTTGCGGCGAAGATGGAGTGTCCTCTCAAGAGTTTATGCAAGTCTGGGCGAGTATTGTGGAGAGTTAGCTGCTGCCCATCAACCCTGTCCACGTCAATGGAGTAACCAAGGGAACGACTTGCGTCAATGCAGCTTTCAGGGTTAACTTTCTTAGCAGCTGAGGATTTGTATTCGGAGTTTCCTTCTCCTAGATGAACTACCAGCCAAGGTTATTAACGAGCTTCATTTACCCGTAGGGTTGCCAGCACCAGGATTCCAACTCGTGAATGATGTTTTTATTTTTTTATTCGAGAATTGGTGCCGCAGCCACTATCACTTTGACCACGGAGCCAATTAAGCCCATATAAAAAACCATATAACCTTTTCCCCAATACAACGTAAAACCAAATCAACGAGCACGTGATTCCACCAGACAACTCAAAACTAAATTAAGGAACTGAAATAACTCAAAACTAAACCAAATAATATAAAAATCCATAAAATAACTAAAAACTCCATCAAAGAACTCAAGTTTTTTTTTAGAACTCAAAACTCCATCAAAGCACACACACCCAGAATATATTAAGTGAGAACGAAAAGTGGGAACCGGAGGCAAACAAGCAAAAAGATGTTTCATATCACTTGCCCCTCCGTGCTAATGTCCTGCAAACGCTTCTGTATAATAACTACGAAAATAGAGCGTCCAATTCATATGCAAAAATTAAACAATTACCTCTGAGTTTATCGTAATCAAGTACACCTACTGGTGACGTTTCACTTTCATTCTGGAGTTAGTTGATGTGAATGTTGTGTTTTATTTTTTTGTTATCTGAATAAAAACGTTCATATTTCAAGTCAATTGTTTAGTAACTAACAACCTGTGGGTGGCACCACTCCTACAACACAACTCTCACAGTAGTTTTCTACTATAAAATTCACATATTATACCCATTATTAGACGGGCTTACAAGCATAGATATTTAAATCAATTTATATGTATTAATATTTATATATTACATATGTGTGTATAAATTAGGGCTGCGGAAATTAATGATTAATTTCTTGATTAATCAGTAAACATTTTATCCATTATATGTAATCGATAAAATAGCAATAAAAATTAAATAAAATGTTTAGAAAAACTTGTTTCGATTTATTAATAAATAATTAATTTTTAATAGATCAAGTCGTTTTTTTCATTACAAACGTCTACATATATAAAGAAAAAATTTCTTCAAATATAAACTTTAAAATAAGCTGTTTCATAAACAAAGTTATCTAAAGAGTTAAGTATTGTTTTTAATTAATTAACAATAAAAATTTTTAAATTATTTTGAAGTATTTTTATGTAAATACATCTCCTAAAAATATTATAATTATTATTATTGGATGCAGAAATTATGGAAATTTTAAAGGCCCTAAAAGGCACAAAATGTGAACAAAAACAACATAGTTAAAATGTAATAGAGATGTCTTTGAAAAAAATGCATTTCTTTTTATACTTTTTGGATAAAAGATTATCTTTAAATTTGTGTTCATCATGAAACAATTTCTATACAAGTGTATTATTTTTATATTTCTAAAAAAAATTTAAATTTTCATTCAAGTACCTCAACTTAAATCGGATATTTAACATATTAAATTTTTTTTTATTTTCTATTTTAATTCATTTTTTTTTTTTTTTTTTTTTTTTTTTTGCAAACTATGTTTTGAAATTATATACCTCATTTTTATAGCTGAATATTAAGTTAAACTAAAACTTGTAATATCGTAAGTGCTAATTCTGTTTTTTTTAATGAAATATTTATAACAAAATAACACTTGTAATTGTAATAATTTTTTGCTCTTGTTCTAGCTCCTATTGATTACTGCAATTCTCTTATGTCAGGTGCGCCAAAACAATACATAGAAAAACTACAGAGAGTTTAAAATTCAGCTGCCAGATTAGCTCTAAAGACAAAACAACATGACCATGTTACTCCGCTACTTTACTCACTTCATTGGCTATCCATACAAGCCCGAATTGATTACAAACTGGACGTTCTGTGTTACAAATTCTTTTCTGAACCATGCTCTTCATAACTTACTGAACTTTTGTCGGTCTATTCACCAAGTCGTCAGCTACGCTCTTCTGCAGATATACGCATTCTCTGTGTTCCTAACACAAGAACTAAAACATTTGGCGAAAGTTCATTCTCTTTTTGTGCAGCCAAACAATGGAATTCTCTTCCATTACACATCTGAGTATTTCAACTGCTAAGTCATTCAAGACTGCACTTAAGAAACATCTTTTTAAAATTTATTTTGAAAATAATTGAAACATCATTTCTTTAAATGATTAACGTAGCTGATGTGTAACCTGTTGTCATTTATGTAGTGAGAATCATATGAATGTTTCTTTAATTAATATATATATTGTTATATTCATGGAAAGCGCTGTGAGCCCGGCTTATTGCTGGGATACAGCGCTATATAAATTATCATTTCATTATTATTATTAATAATTTTCAAATATAAATTTTTACAACTCATTGAAGCTTTTTGTAACATACCTTAAAATAGCACTTGCAAATTAAGACATAGATGTCGGTGTTCGTTGTCTAGGGGTTCTGTTCGAGACTTCACCGCCAACTTGCGTACATAGATTGAACACAAAAGTCCTTGTACTAAAAGCAATCTTTATCCACACGAGTCTTCCCTCGTAAGATATGTACATCTCTATTAAGAGTAGTGCATCTCAGTGCACCTTAACTTCTGCATCAAATTTATATGTATTAGCCAAGGCCCAACTGACCAACCCTGGGAAACGCTAAGCCTCGTGTCTCCCTTTTGTTCGCATGCCCCGTGTTCATCTGTGTGCCGAGTCCACGTGTCTTCTCCATGCACATTAACTTCGACTTCTCTTTATCCCACTAAGACACACCCGAGTTATTTAATCGAGGGACTTGACTGACCTTGCACGGACCCTGATTCACGCCCCCGTGTGATTCTCGCTCACAAACATTATCAATATGAGCTTGTGTCCAGGCAGACATAATCACTTTAACAAACAGTGATTCTCATAACCCTGACAATAGCATTATTTAATCATGTTAATAGGATTTTTTTTTTCCATGTTATGTTTAACTTTGATTTCATTTAGTTCAGAATAATGTTAATGTTAAAAATGTCTTTAAGACAGTGGAAAAAACTCAATGAAACAACAAAATGTGAAAAGCCTGATTTTGCTACTTCCGTTTAATTTTATCAGTTTCATACCGACATACATCTTTATTTTCAGCTTTAATAAAAAGTATCCATTAATGAATCAATTATTATTGTCAATTTAACAGTCACAGTTAAAGTAATCCATAAAATCATAACAACAGCATAATTTCAACTTGAAAAAATGTTTTAAAACGCAAGCGTATGATACTATTACTTCTTTACAAAAAAGTAAACGATTACATATATAATTATAGCAGAACTCAATATAAATATAGAAGATATAATTAAAATTGCATTAAGCTTTCTTTTTTTTTCTGTTGTAAATTTTAACAATTTTAACATATTTAAATTATCATTTGATATTTTTTTTTAAATACCCGAACATCCTATAATACGACATCATTAAGGAATCAGTTTCAGAATGGGAAATTTCCTGTTACTGCAAAATCATTAATAAATATCCGCTTTGACATAACAGCTGAAGGTTATTCAAGTGTATAGTACATACATATTTTAAGGACGTATTTTCAACTTATTTCTTATTAAATTCATTATAAATTGAAAAATCTATGAAATAAATTTGTAATACTAAAACTTTTAAAATTCTATAAGTAAATTAAGTGAATACGAAATGAACGTCTTATGTTTTTTTTATATACACTTCTATTTCAGATAAAAAATATATTTGCAACTAAATGTTTATTTTTAAAAGCGGAATTATCTACATTCCATTTTATATTATTTAATAGACGAAAATAATTTTTAGAATTTGTCTACATTAAAATTTTTTATCCCGATGTTTTAACTGGAAACGTGGTTGGAAATTTTTAGAACATAGATAATTTTCGCACTGTTGTCTTAGGATGAATAAACTTTTTCATTTGTTGGCAGCAATTTGTATTTTCAATGGTGAGTTTTTACCCTTGAATCTTGATAATTATACACATTAACCTAAAAAAAAAATATATATATATATATATAGATATATATAACAATGATAGTCATGTAATATTTTATTTTATGTATTAAAAAAATTGTATTGAAACGAGATCTACATTTATAAAACCTATGTGTATAAAATAATAGGAAAAAATATGTTTAGCTATGTTA